>JALBZZ010000222.1:0-46038 GCA_038051095.1 Globisporangium irregulare
ACAATGGAGTCAAGCGAGTGGTGCCGGAGCCAGACTCGATAGTGATGCGAGCACGTGTACGGAATCGGATGAGAAAAGTCAGAGCGGTGACAAAAGATGTCTTGTTCTTCTCAGAGTCTGACCAGGAGACGTCTAAAAAGTCTGAAGAAGCTTTTGGATCTACTGTCCAGTGTGAAGCATTCTCCCGACATATAGAAGAAATATATAGTGAAAGAATCGAGTTTTGACCTTCTTTCTTTGTATTTTTTGGTTACATTTTTTTCTGGAGCATTCTCACTCACAATGCACTTGACATTACACTCGTTAGTGATCGATATTTGTGAGACTATGCAGCGAAGTGACTGCATTGCTTCGCACGTGGCTTACGAACGCTCCTGGCTGGCCGATACGCGTAGATTTAAAAGACAAAAGGTAGTAAACGTACTGGACACAGCTGCAGAATACTGGAGACAGTAGTGTAACCCAAACGTACTCTCACATCTCTAAGCAACTCGCAAGAAACTCCAAGCCCTCTCTCTAGACGCCGTTGGCATATTAAACGGTACAACATACCTGTCTACTATGTAAATTCTAGTTAACCCAAACCTTTCTGTGTGCCAGGACTGCAAATTGCCCCGCTGTGACACCATTCGCTCTCAGAAACGACGAAGCCCGCCACGCACAGCCCTGGGTGTGAAAGTGTCTTTCTTGAAGCGTGAGGACACATCCAAGGTGTCTGTGTTGTTTAGAGTGTCTTTGTGAACGATCGACCACCGACAAGTGCACACTCATACAGAAGAAGAAAACCATGACGACAACAAAAGGAAAGCGTTAGTTCGCAATGCCAAACTCGAAAACCAGTCCGCCGCACACATGCTGCCTGCCGGTTGTTCACAAAGGCAGACAGAAGACCGCCAGTGTCTTGGTTGGCCACCCTCACACACACAAAGATATGCACACGCTCACCTTGGTCTACTATCACCGACACCCTAGTCGCCGAGCTCTTTCCGCTGCGCTCCCCAAGCTTCTTCTGCTTTCTTCTCTTCGGTTGCGCGACGGCACGCGAATTCAATCTCCGGTGCCTTGTACTTCCCAGTCTTTCGGCACCACACATTCTCGTATTCGCGCGGCACTTTGACGACAACATGCATTTACTGAAGGCTCGCCGACCAGAGCGCGCCCTCGTTGAAGTGCTTGCGCAACAGGTAGTCGTCGTGCATCTCCAGCTTGGTCTGTGTGAGTGAACCTGTCCGCGATCTTTCTGAAAAAAGTTGAGTCTCATTAGCTGTTTGACGTCATTGTCGCGATAGCTGAGTCAGTCGGTGCTCTTGCTGCGCCTGGAAGAGCCGAATCTGGCGCACGCCGCACGCGACGTGCTTGATCTCTCACACATTCTCTTTGAGCGCCAACACCACCATCGACTTGGGGTCTGAATGTGCATTGCGCCAATTCCGCACGAGATCTCAACACGTCACTTCAACTTGGGCAAGTGTTGGTTTAGCGCCAAATCGAGTGGTCCACTTATTTCATTTCTCGAAATGCCTCGATGAATACTATACAACTCATATCCTCACAAACAAGAAAATCGTCTCAATGTATGTGGATATTATGATTTATACTGTAATAAAATCAGCATGTATAAAAAAGTGAAATCATGATACTGCTTTTGTAGCATAAGTTTGCTACGCAGCGTACGCCTCAAATACAGTAGTCTATTGCCTCTCCACGACCAGCTCGAGCTCCATCGCTGCGGGGATCCGCCGCTTCTTCTTGTCTTTGGACACCCAGTCCATGTCGTTCCGCTTGAACACCACTCTTCCCGTCTCGGCATCTAACAAAACCACACAGAGAAACAAACACATGTAAGCAAAATCAGTCAGGGTACAAAAAAACACTCATAAGAATGGGGAAACCAATTTGAGAATCAACTAACCTGGAGAGATGAAGAGCGTGTTGAACCAGACCTTGAAGTGCTTCTGGACCCGACAGTTTCCACATTGCACGAGTTTGAGCTCGACCAGGACGCTTCCACGAATCTCTTCATGCAGTGAGAACTGCTCATAGCCGACTGCTTGGTGAAGCAAAGTCTGATAATAATAACATTGAAGCAAAGCACCACACAATACGTTAGTGGAAAATCCCAAATACCTCATGAGGTTACTACAAAGCGAACAAAGTTGCTCACCTTGGAAGCCGTGGTGTTGTCTAGCTGATACACTCGAAGCCTGAGCTGCGGGGGTGTCACTGCAGTCAGTGTGTTGTGGATACTGATATCTTTGAGTAGGAAACCGGGCTCGTTGATAGACGCACGAGGGTTCTGCGAGGTCATCATTCGGAGCTGCTCGTAGTACTTGACCCACTTCCTCTGGCTGATCACTGTGAGACCTCGCAAATCGTGCACGCGAACTTGGTTGTACCGCTCAATTGCAGCACCAGCCGAGTTTGCGAACTGCATCCGCACGAGAAGTACACACGCCATCATCCCAGCGCGTCCCTTGCCAGCCTAGTATGACAACAGAGTTACGACGCACATACACACACGTTGTTACGCTCAAAGACAGTTTTGACAGACTCTATGTAGCTCACACCCACCCACAGCCATTTTTGCACCGCGTACCTTGCAGTGAAGAGCCACAATGTGGTTCGGGTCTGCATCGAGCCACGCAGCCGCGTGGTCAGAAAACTCCATCCTAAATAACAGCGACAAAAACCACAGAGCATCATTATTTAGGACATCAGCACTCACTTGTCGAAAGTCGCACAGTTGGAGGAGATCCCAGACGCAGGTGCGCCACGTACATTTGCTCGAATGTCGGGATGTTATGGTCCTCAATTGGGAAGCACTTAATACGACCGGCAAACACACTTGCGGGGTAACTACAGTAGATCACATGGCAAAAGATAAATAGAGAGCTCCAGGAACGAATCAACAACAGCGTGTTCAATACGTAGATGCACGTACCAGCGCTCTTTCTCGGCGCAGAAGTTGTACACAAAGTAGTTGTCCTCGTGGCGGTCTTCCAGGAAGCGCACGACCTCCGAGCGTGGATTTCGATATGCAAACTCTATGCCGACGGCAGGAAATCCTACAACAGGCACATTGTTGATAGAAATGAGAACCAAATCATCGACACCGTCCATGAATAAAACGAAATGAGAGAGTACGATGATCCACTAGTGCTCAGCAAGACCACCGTGAGTTGTCCAATCACCAATGTCAATAATACAACGCAACGTACAACGCATAGTATGTTTGTATGAACATGCATGCCTTTCACACAGACGGCATTCATTCACATAACAAAACTCACCCATGACGATCACGCGTGGGTGTAAATAACAGAGATCCAGGTCGTAGCCACCCTGCTTGTAGCGGCGCTTGTTCTGCGACACGAGCGCACGCGGCAGCGCGAACATGCCGTTGGCGCACGTGGCCGCCACAGACACACGCGTCGACAGCTTGCGTGGGATCCGCACCGACAGCGACACCATCTTTCGTCTGCTAGGCGCTCGTTCTCGCTCACCTGCTCGCTTTCTTAAAGAGCTTCAAGATTGTGGTTCAGTTTGGGAAAGCTCCCATAATCCGCCCAATGTAGTGTGCCAATCCACTAGCCACATTATTTACAATTTTACCTTTTTCTTAGACGCATGTGTGGAAAAGGCAAAAACTGCAGTTGATCTTATATAGTGTGGTGTACACAAAACGCTAATTAGGAACGCTGCTTTTTTTCTCTTCGTGAAGCGACGTTTAGCCAAAAAAGAAAAGCCTTTGCAAGATCCACCCAAACCCCATGAGCATTCTCACCACAGTGTCTCGCAGTACGTGGCGCGTTTGCCAATGAATGAACCGACGCACGTGCTCTGTTGACTTCTTGTGCCCCGTTGGTGGCAGTCGTGGCAGTTGATACTGTGAAGAAGAAGGCCTGCGACGTTAGACGTTAGTTGAGCGCGCGTCCGTCCGAGCTGTCGCTCTCGATGTGTCCCCGAGCGTATCGCACTTTCCGATCCGCGATCTCGAGCACAGAGGCATACACGAAGAGCTCCATTCACTACCCACTATTCAACTACAAGAACAGCAAAAAGAAGCGGTATATTATATCGTCGACACTAGTCAACCATGCGCATCCACCACGTGCTCCTGCTCACCAGCTGCGTTTACATCGCGGGCGTGTCATCAGCGGAACCGAATGCGGGCGATGAGGTAATGATGATGGACGGGAGCAGCTCAGGCTGTTCGTGGGGCAGTGACGATGCTGGGAGCGGAAGTGGCAGCGGAAGTGGCAGCGATGGTTTCAACTGGATGCGCTGCGATTCTGTGGGTGGGAACGCCGGTAGCAGCAGCGGCATGGGCTCTCGGAGTGGCTCTGGCTCTGAAGATTTCAGCATCGATGCAGGTGCATCGGCCAGCGCCGGCACGGGCTTCACGGGTAACGAAGGTAGCGCCGGAAGCAAGGGCAACCAGGCGCAGAGCGGCGGCAGCAGTCCATCCGCCACGAGCCCCCAGAAAAGCAGTGCACCACAGATCGTTCCATTTGCAACAGCGATCTCTTGCGTCCTTGTCGCCATCACGAGCGCACTGCTGGCGTAACTTCATCCCACAGAATGAAGAGCGAGAGAAAACCCGCGAGGGTTGGTGCTCTCAGATAAGCATGAATACAAGTAGTGTCACCGTTCAATAAATACACGTAGCATTGCATGTGGATACGAACGACTTATCAACGTGCAAGCTCATTATGATCCAGTGTGAAGACCAATTCCGCCACTTGCTTCGCGCACAAAAGATACGGCAATATCTACAAACTCGTCAGCTTCCAAGCATTCATATCATCAAATTCCATTCTTTCGCACTCGTTCATAAACTAAAAAATAATTGCAGCAGCTGCCAGCCCATTAGTATCAGTAGGACTCGAAGGAATCCGGACTGTCGAGTGCATACCGCCAGGGCTCCGAGTAGTCGGTCTTGCCATCGCGCTTGCGGCTCGACTCGCGCAGCCCCTCAATCTCCAGAAACTGCGCGTACGGGAGGCGCTTGGACGGCTGCAGGGTCTGTAGATTCGCCACGGGGGACGCCGCATTATTGGAGCCAGCACTCGTAGTTGACGAGAAAGAGCTGCTGAGCTGTGCCGCAGAGGCTGTCGCCATCCCTGTTGCTGTAGGCTCCAACTTGATCTTGAGAGCCTCGAGTTCGGCTTTGTAGCTCGCGAGCTGCGCCTGCAACTCATCCACCACCGTCTCCTGCCTCTTCGCTTGCTGCTCCATCTCGCCCTGCGCGCGTTTCTCTGCCTTCTCGGCGTCTCGCTGCATCGCCTCGATCTGCTTGCGCAATCCCGCGCGTGCAGTCTCACTCCGCTTAAGCTCCAGTTTGTGCTCATGCGCGATCTTGTTGGAATCTTCCAGCAGCGCCTTCATTTTCTGCTGCCACTGTGCGTCGTGGCGCTGCAGATCCATCGCGAACTTGTCGTCCAGTGCGCGCATTTCCGACTTGAGGTGCACGTTCACAGCCGCGGTCTCTTGCTCCACGCCTCGCAACTGCTGGATCTGCTTCTGTAGGTCCGCATTGTTCTCTTCCAAGCGGTTCACTTTCAACTCGAGCTCGGATTTTTGGTTCTGGATGTCGTAGTATGATGTGCACATGGACACCACGGGCTTAGCCAAGAGCGAGGAAGACGACGATGAAGAGGACGAAGAGTTCCGCCCACTTGCACCGTGCTGCTGCTGGTTCATTCTCCAGTGAGTCCACTTTCCCCACATGCCGCACGCGGGAACAAAGTGCTCCGCATCGTTCTTGGAGCAGAAGAAGCATTTTCCCGCCTTGAATGACGGCAACACTGACACCATTTTGCCATCCACGTGCTCGGAGATCAGCTCAGAGCGGACCAGCTCTTCCGGCCGAGAAAGCTCAAGCTCCGCGTCGTCCGCGTACTCGCTGATCATTCCGTTCTCATGACGATGGTGCGGCGCATCACTGTTGACCAATAGCTTTGCCTTGACTGTGCGCACTACCCTTCTTCGTGGCGACGTGGACGACTGCAGCATGGTTCCTTGGCCAGAGGACCAGTGATGATCTTCCGAGACAGATCGCAAAGCTTGCACTTCGGAGACCGAGCCGACGATCCGTTTACTCGCTGGCATGCGCGACGAGATGATCTCTGGATCAAAACCAGCAGTGTACTCCGACACAATTTTCACGAGTAGCGGGTACTCGCTCTCCAAACCTGCCTGGAGCTGTGGGTACAAAAAGCACGAGCGGGTCAGGAACGACACGAGCTCCTTCCAGGCGCACACGAACCAACTGAAGACGCCCATGGCGACAATCACAGACGCGACCAGCAGCCCGTAGCCGACACTGTGCGCCGAGATGATGATCCACTCCGAGGGCATCGTGAGCGACATCATCCAGAGGATCAGCGAGCCGAGCACGGGCACAACAAAGAGCCACATGAGCTGTCGTGTCATCACGAGCAGGAACACGGTCATGCCAGCGCAGTGGCTGAACCAGGCCCAGCCGGTCTCTTCATCAACAAACTTCAAAGTGTCAGGCAGTGACGCCCAGCCGCCGGTCGTGAAAGCACCCCAGAGGAACACGCCGAAGAAGAACGTCGGGCCGTTCGAGTGCGCGAGCGTCTTGAAGAAACGGTCAGTGCCCTCGGGTGGCACCAGTGTGTTGGTGCGCGCGACCGCGAGCGTGATGCTCTCGCTGCTCAGGCGCCGGCGCAGCACGAAGCGTTCGCGCGAGTTATACTCCGAATAGTACGAGATCGTGTTGAAGATGCCGATCACGGACACGCAATAGAAGAGTCCGAGCACGGACTCTGCGGAACGTGTGGGCGGTCGCACCATAAACGAGAGCACGATGTAGAGCACGGCGGTGGCCCAACTACCTCCGGTCGACGAGATGAAGCCAAGCGGCGTGATCTTTGGGATCGTGTAGAACGACAAACCAAAGATCACAAACAGCGCGTCCTGTAAAGGCAAAGAAGACATAGACAGAAACACAACAACAGCATTGGTATATAGGGAATAGAGATGACCAACATGGAATAGACAACTGGAAGGCTTCGTACCCATTGGTGGAGGCTGGGGCGTTGAAGCGCGTATAGCAGCAAGCTGGGGATCCCATTGCAGACTGACACGAGTAGCATGGTCGTCTCGTGGGCTTGTATTAAATCCTACAATGTGTGGTAAACCAAAAAGGCAAGTGTGTTGTTAGTTAACCTCAATGCGTCATTTCAAGCTAGTCCTGTAATCAACATCATGCGCACGCACCCAGTTAACGAGCACGAACATGGAGATTTGAAGCACCTGTTCACCATCCACAAGCCAACGCATACACACATACATACATGATAGTCATTTCAGTCAATGCCCTGCATAGCCATATCCATAGCGACTCTGTTTCTGAATCTGCATTTGTATCTCACCGCGAGAAAGACGCGCGCGGGGAGCGTGACCTGCAGGTTCGCCACCGGGTGTTCGATGCAGTCACCCAGGCCAAAGAGCAGGTGCGAGCCTGCCGCGGGGATCAACGAGCGCAGCCAGAGCGCCTTCTTGCGCTTGTGGATGCTCGCCTGGTATGCGCTCTCGAGCGCCGCGTCTTCGAAGCGCAGCGTGAACTGGTTCAGCCGCACGGTTGAGTGCATGCGGCCATTCATCTCCATCGCCTGCGCTGCTTTCTGCGCTTGTGCTTGAGGTGGTGGTGGCGGTGCTGCCACTGCTGTTGCCTGTGGGTCGGAGCTCTTCACCTTCTTGTCCTTCTCCTTCTCCATGTCTGTGTGCTCCTTATGGGGCGCAGGCGCTGGCGGAGGCTCCGCGGTCGCCATGCTTCGCGTGAGAATGCGCTCTTTCGCCTTTTGCTTTCTGTGTGCTTGGCAATACTCAGCCTCAAAAAAGAAAGAGCGACAGTTTAGTTGATGCGCTTCATCCGCCAATGAGCGCTCTCAGATTTGCATTTGTATCCAATTAAGCAGCTAGCTTCCCACTTAGATGACAAATATTGGTTTAAAAGGAAGCCAAATCCAGCTCTTTTTCAGCCAATCCTCGACTTGAGATTGGCACAATCGAAACCTGAAAGCTTTGAGCGACTCGACATTGTCACGCACAGGTTGATCATCCATCACCATGATCAATTTGATGAGACGGACTGAGATGGCGACGCCGCTGATGGATGATGAGCCACTCGCTCGTTTTCGATTCGAAGTCTCGCTACAGTAAGTCCGCTCAACGTAGTAGACACCACTAATAATAATAGTATGTTTGGATATCCTATTGTATCAATACCCTGCCACTAGATATTTCAACGATTATATTGAAGCATCAATCAATGCAAGAAAAAGTTGGGTAGTATACTGATATGGTAGTCATAGAAACATCGAAAGATAGCCGTTAGCTGCTGAGCTACCCTCGGTAACATCTCACGAACTCTCTGCTCTCTCTTGAACAATCAATGGCTCTTCGCTTGCTCTTCATCAACCTTGTCATCTCCACCAGCAGCCCCATCACCACCACCACCGTCGAGGTCCTGCGTCCAGTCGAATCGCTCCCAGTCTTTCAAAAAGCCCAGCACCTGTTGCTTCTCCTTCTCGAACGAGCGGCGGTTTTCGGCTTCGCGGCGTCCGTATTTGGGCGGGTCCACACCCAGCATGCCCGCGACGACGTTCACGCCAAAGTCGAACGGGAACTTGCTCTCGTCCTCAATCACGTGGGCGTAGCCACCGCCTCCTGTGCCAGTCCTGCTATCGGCCGCCCACTCAATGTGGAAGTACGCAAATTGCGGCGGGATGTGGCTCTTCACGCCGCCCTGGGTCGTGTCGATGATCTTCTTGTGTGTCGACCACTCCTCGTCCACCTGCATGAGCTCCTGCTTGAAGTACAGCGGCGTGTCGAGCGCCAGATCGCGCGGCACGGGGATGCACTCGATCAAAGTGTGGCGCTTGCGATGCGGCGCACTTGTGTGCTCAATAAACAACATACTCGTACCAAACTGCTTCTCGCACATGGCGGTGAGCGCCTGCTGGAAGCGCTTCATCTCGTCTTGCACCTGCTCGCTCGCCTGCGTGCTCGACGGTGTGTGGTCGAGTGGGACGATCACACAGTGTCCTGGGTGCAATACGGGCTTGTTCGGGACCGCCAGGTACGTGAACTCGCCAAGCGAGAGCATCAAGTGCTTCTTGAACGCGGGGCTTTGCATACACAGCGCGCACTTATGGGTCTTGTCGTCCCATTTCTTGCTCTCGCCGATCGCACGCGAGCGCTCACGCTCACTGATCGCTCGTTTCGTCAAGCGAGAGTCCCGTTTCTCGTACATCTTGGTGTCCAGCTGATCCTCTTCGTCAAAGCCGCTCGACAGGTTCTGTGCGTTTGCCTCGGTGCCCTTATAGCGCGAGCCCAGGCGCAGGATGTTGCGCGCGTGGATCGAGTCCATGTCACCCGAGCCCAAGTGTGCGCTCGTCATGCGCTCTTCGCGCACCAGCTCTTCCAACGACGCGAGCGTCGACGTGTCGTCGTCCTTGCTGCTGTCTCTCTGGGTTTTCTTGCCCTTGCGCGATCCATACCGAAGATCCTCCTTCTCCAGCGGAGGCAATGCGCTGTTGATCGCCTCGTAGTGCGGAACTGAAGCCGCCGCCACCGCTTGATCTCGTTTAGCCTCCAGTTCGTTCAGCTGCTCCTTGAGCTTGTGGAAAAGCTCCTTCTTGCCCATCATCTGCGCGCGCAGAGCTCTCGCCGCGAGTTTGTTGAGATCCACCGCTTCTTCTTCCTGGTTACTGGTGGGCTTCCTGGTACTGGTCGCTGCTGGTTCGTCAGATGGACGTTTTTCCTGTACAATCTGATCTTCTCTTTTCTGAGGTTCCTTGTGCCCACCGTAGAGAAAAGCCTTGCGTTTCTCGAGAAGCTCTCGCTCTTGCTGCGCTTTCGCTTCATCAACAACTATAGGAACAGGAGTAGCTTTCTGCTTCTTTTGTGACTCGGGAGTAGAAGTCCGCTCGGTTGGCTTCTGTTGCTCCACAGCCTGCTTGGATGGCTCTCGGTCTCTCTTTACAGGCGATCTTGAGCGAGAACGACTCCGCTCTCGTGGTCGCTTGGCGAAAGCATCCGGGCGTCTACCTCTGCTTCGACTGCGGCTTCGGCTGTAGCGCTCGCGGCGGTCTTCCGAGGCGTGTCGATTCTTCTTCTGGTACTGGCGCTCCTCAAAGTCCGGCAGCTTGGAATAGTCGATAGGCTCCTCGTCTTCATCATCAACGCCGCCTTCCTTTCGTGCTGCACCGCGTCTCCCACCAGCATCACGACCTTCTCTTTCTCCATCTCTTCCTCGTTCTCTGACTCCTTCGTCTCGCATCGCTCCTCGAAGCGAGACCGAGCTCTGCATCCGCGTCGAGTAGCTCGCCAAGAGCGTTTTATCCTTCACGTCTTTGCCAAGCGGCAGCGTTCTTCTACTATGCGGAGCAGGCTTCACGTTTCCGTCGTCGTCGTAGCGTTTGTAGTGCAGATGGGAATGCGAGCGCGCTGAGCCCCTGGCACTCTCTTTCAGAATGTCCAGCGATCCGAAATGCTCCTGCACGATTTCTTCCAATGGACGACCCGTCTGCCGCGCCTTGTCCTTGGCGCGCTGCAGCATCTTGGCGCGCCAACTGGCGCCGCCATCGCCAAACAGAGGCTGCTCTGGTTCATCGTTGCCGTCGTCTTTCTTTGCGCTTGCGTCGGTGTCGCTCTTGGCATTGTCATCATCTTGCTGCATGTCGACTGGCCGTTTGTCGGGGTTCTTAGGGTCGTAGAGTCCGTAGTACATGCCCGTGACCGGCTCGCGGATGCCCGCGTCGATCTCTTGCTGGATCTTGTCGGTTTTATCCTGTTCGCGTAGCTCTTCCACGGTCTTCTCCACTGGTTTCGGTGGCGCGTCCGACATGAATGGCTGCAAGTAAGAAAAAAAGAAGTAGTAAGTGCACATTAGTCCGACGCAATATTCACACACACAACTGCTGGCTGTATTCCGTCCTTCCTTACCATCATCATCCATTCGTCGCGATCCAGCGCCGCTTTCTTCTGCTTGAGCGCGCCGCCATCGTCGCTCAGAGCACACTCTTTGGACTTCTTGTCGTTTGCACTGTCGCTGCCACTGCTGCTGCCATCGTTGTCACTGTCGCTGGACGAGTTGGCGCTCTTTTTGTGCTTCTTGTGCTTCTTCTTGTGCTTCTTGTGGTGGCTCTTCTTCTCCTTTTTGTGCTTACTGCTGCTGCTGCTGCTCGTTTTGGCCTTCTTCTCGTCCTTGCGCTTCACGCGCTTCTCCAGCGCAGGGTTGATCCAGTCCTACACACATGCATTACACAACAACAATAAGATCGCCCGCCCATCAGACACACCGCCCAAGCATCAAGGTGGTTTGAGCAGAACGAAAGACGGGGAAAGTAAGAGAAGAAGGATGCGGTACGCACTGGCTGCCGGTGGTGCTTGCGCTCTCGGCTGCCGCCGCGGCGCTCCTCTTCGTCGCGCGGGCGTTTGCTCTTGGCGTCTGCGCCGCTGCCTTCCTGCAGGAACTTGATCCCAGAGAGGAGCGAAGAGCTCATGCTGAGTGCACTTTTGCGTGGGTGTAATTGATTTCGAGTCCAATTTTGACGATTCGTGAGCTTTTTAAGCATGAACAGTGAGACATATATCGTAGCATGTGCAATCACGTCCGCTATGATATATGACTCACTGTCAATGATCAATATTCAACCATGGTTGATACCAAAAGCATTTCAGTATGAGGTTATGATTGGTTTAAAACCGGCAACCATGAACAAAAAAAAAGACTTTTTTCAGACTCAATTGCAGTTGAAAAAGCGATTGGAAAGCAGCATGATGGTGACCCACGCAACGATCCGTTCGCTGCGCGCACTCTCGCTGCCACTGCATCACCCCAGTCTTTCGACGAGTGCTAGCAGCATATTGTCACTCTTCTCGCGCGGTAATGATGCGCCGCTTACCGCGCGCACGCAGCAAGAGATGGAGCAGATCGGCGCGCAGGTTGCCAAGAATCGACGGGCGGGCGACGTGATCTTTCTCAAAGGGTAGTGATTGCACGTGTGTATTAGCACTCTACATACATGTTAATCGACTATGCTATCACAATGGCTTATGTGCAGAGACTTGGGCTGCGGCAAAACGTGCTTTGCGAGAGGCTTCATTCGCGAACTGACAGGGGACGCAACGCTGCAGGTGACGTCACCGACGTACCTGCTCGTGAACACGTACGAGCAGCCACAGAGCAGGTGCTACGGACGAACTGATGTCACGATGAAGTGTGTACACTATTATATTGCTAACTACGTGGGTGCCGTCGAACTTCAGCATCATCTACCACGTCGACCTCTACCGCCTTGACAGTGTGAGCGAGCAGGACAAAGCCGCATTGGGGCTGACAGAAGCTTTTTCCAAAGGTACGTTGTCAACCTCACACACTCTACACATGCTTGTATAGTTTAGCAGCTTAATAGCTGGGCATTGCGTTTCTATTGTGCTCAGGTATCAGTCTCGTGGAGTGGGCCGAGCGCTTTGACGCTGCCAGCGTCCCAAAAGAGCGCCTCGACGTGCTGATTAAGTATGACGACGACGACGAGACATTGCGCCACGTCTCCTTCCATCCGTTCGGCCAACGGTGGACACGATAAACTGCCTCTGGAAATTGAAGTGGATGCGCTGAGTACCATCATTAGTGTGGTATCAAAATGAAGGAGGGGTATCAAAATGAGCAGCTCAAATTTCCAGTATCAGAAGTATCAGCAGCAGCATCATGCAACTGGTCGACTCATGGTCGGCGTCATCGTTCTCAAGTGCGAGAGCGAGGCCACAAGACGGTGGATCTCGTCGGCGCTCGCCTTCGTCTCGGGCTTGAACTCTTGCTTCTCGAACGCGAGGAACTGGTTGAACTGACGGCGCGAGATCACACCCGAGCGCGTCGAGTAGATCGAGTTCGCGACCGAGGACGCCGTCGTCTGGAACGAACGCACGCTCATCGTTGTCGTCGTCCTGCCGTCATCTCCCGTGCTTGCAACGTCGCTAAAGGTGTCATCGTTGAACATACTATTGATGTCGCTGTTGTCATCATCGTCATCGTCAGCGACAATCGACATGCACTCGTTCTCCTTGAGAAACTTGATCTCCTGCTCGATGCGCTCGAGTCGCTGCTTGCGAAGCCGCTCTTTCTTCGTTGCTTGGATGATGTTGAACGCGCTCTTGCTCTTGCTGGTGCTTGAGTACGCTTCGCTGATGCTGGCTTTCTGGTCGTCGTCGTCGTCAATTCCAAGGTCATTGTACTCCTCTGGTGGCAGCAAACTCGTCTGGTACACGCCGCGCTTCGCCATAATGAGTTCTTCGATCTGCTTCTTGTCGTTTGCGCCCATCTCAAACTCGTTGCGACCCAGTGGCTCAGTCGGAATGATACCCGACGCAGATAGTATACCTTGGATACCAGCCATCGTTGTTGCAAACTCGAGAGCCTCTGTGGCGTTGTCGTCACGCAGATCCTGAAGCAGGCGGCTGAGACGCGATTCCTCGTCCTTTGAGAGCACGGCCTTCATGCCGTGCGCGATCACCTTCCGGTTGCGCTCGATGAAGTTGCTGCCGCCTTTGGAGTTTGTCCCACCACCACTGCTTGTAGTGATTGAGAGCGGCCCCATGGAATCGTCTCCATTCGCGACAGAGTTCTGATTGTTGTTGCTCGGAGCAACGTCCTTGATTGGTTTCGCTTTGCCTCCAGGGTCCACTGTCCCCAGCTTGGCCTTCTTTACAAGCCCCTTGCTGCTGTTGCCGATCACCGTAGAGGCGTAGAGGTTCTTGCCGAGCTTCTCCTCCAGAACCGCGTCCAACTGGCGCACGCGAGCCATCTTGAGCGCGATTTTCGCTGCCATGCCGCCTTCGCCACCGCTCACTTCATCCTCCTCGTTCAGAGCACCCTACGAACAAATGCACGTAGAAAATGGTGAGCAAGACTAGCACGCAACCAATACACTCTCACTCTCAGTAGGCCAAAACCCACAAACGCCTGTTGTTTCGAGAGTCCCGCTTGGATGAGCACGTGGGACCAGCTTCGTTGACCACCATTGACTCCACCGCTGCTAATACTACCACTCGCAGGATCCCCATCGCGCACATCGCGCTCCGACATGAGCGAGAGCACCTGCTGGTAGTTGCGCGGGAACTCGACGAGCTGCGCGCCGTCCTCGCCTTTGCGCGACGTCAGCAGAGTCACGTACGACTCCAGTTCGCCGCGCAGTTGCTCGCGGTGCTGCTCTTCCTGCGCCATGCGTTGTCGTGTGACCAACGAGCGGCTGTATTCGTCACTGTTTTCCATGTCGTCACCACCGTCGCGAATACTGGTCTTGATAATGGCGTCAGACTCTTTCATCTGTCCAAGTTGATCTGAAACTCTCGCTGATAATTTGGTACCACCACTTGCGTCTTCGTTCATATCGTCTTCATCCTCTTCGTCGCTGGTATCAAGCTGCGGGTACAAAGTAGGCGAGCTTGCAGCTGCAGCTGCATCTGCTGCTTCGAAGGAGCTCATGAGGAGGTCGATTCGAAGCGGTCCGTCGCCTTTTGCTGGTTCAGTAGTGTCTGCTTCCCTGTGTTCAGCTCCCTCGCTCCCCACCACAACTGCTGTTGGTGCTGTCGGATCTATGATTGCATTCTGCGCTTCGCAAGCATTCTCTCCTTTGTGTCCTTCTCCTTCCGTGTACGAATTAGAGGCCTCACGAGAACTTGAGTGGGAGTGCGTTCCTGGCTGTTCAGGCTCGGACATCTCTGCTGCAATGAGTGGCAGTTGGCGCTCTAGCTGGTCGCCTAATTCTTCTTCGTAGCCTGAAATCACGTTTGGCACTGCGCCTGCTGCTGCGTGCTGTGCTTTGCCTCCTCTCGCGTCTTCAGGAGGCTGGCAACTCATCGGCTTCATCCCGGTCTTTCTCTCTGCGCCACCTTTATTGTCATCTTCCTCATCGTCATCAGATTCAGATGAGGAGGAGGCTGAAGCAGATTGAGTGGTGAGCTTCCGGTTCGGCCGGGGTGGTGAGTCGGGCAGGTGGGTCATGAAGAACAAAGTAGAGCCTAAAGCAGCAACAGCGGTTGAAGCGTGCGCTTCCTGGATATGCGCTTTCCCAGGACCGGCCAAGAACCGCTCAATGCGCGGCTTCTACTCCAAACGACAAAGAGAACATCAGCACAACGCTTCACCTGCATTCGTATTGGATGGCGCGAAAGTTGACGTACCGGCGTGGTCTTCGGTCGGCGCGGCGGGCGATCGTAGTCGCCATCCTTGATCCTGGGCTCGTCACCTACTGATGTATGCTGCTGCTCTCTTCCATTGTGACGTGGCGAGGAAGACTCGCTCAAGAGCACGCAGGACTTGCTGAGCACCGACGTCTTGCGGTGGCGGTTCGTGTGGCGTTGGCGCCGCGGAGGGCTCGAGACCCGACCTTCCGACTGGGGGCGCTGCATTCACGATCGCTGACTTCTCGTCTCCGCTTTCTATATCTCTTGCGGCCTGAGGTGCTCCAGAATAAACCGCCGAGCTGGTTGGTGGCAAAATCTAAGAACTACCATGAAACGACCCGCTACGCATACTTGAAAGCCGAATACATTACGAACATATCGGTGCGGCGTACAAATTATATGAAGTTGCTTCTTACAGATCTCTTCCTCACAACTTTAAAGTACCGATAAGCAACAGACTATTTCTCGAACATACTTCCCATTAATCCCGCGGCTCGCTTCGTTCGCTCACACGCTTCACGTGGATTCGCTCAGACAAATCCTAGTGGTGGGGCCTCGACGTACTTGTTCTGGCTCAGGTCCTGGTAGTACTTCTTGAGCAGGTCTGAGTAGTGGCGCAGCGACGCCGCGGCGTATACTTGGAACTCCGGCGGGTACCGCAGCGTGCTCGCGAGCCGTCGGAGCTCGTCGATGCTCGACACCTCCTCCGCGGGCAAGTACCGCAGATAGTACGGCGGCTCGCGGTGCAGCTCGTCGTCCAGCAGGTCCAGTTCGAGCCAAGGCTTCCCGCCAGGTAGTCCTTCGTTCACGCTCGATGACGGGTTGAGCTCGTCCGTCATGTTGTGGTTAAGCTTCTGGAACGCGACCGCGCGGCTGCGCGCGCACTGGATCTCGTACTGGTACTTGCGGTTGCCCTCCTTCGCGTTGCGGCGCTCCTGCACGCAGATGGCGCCGATGCACGCGTCAAACGCGCGCCACAGTGCCTGCTCGGTGCGCAACGCGCTGAACTCGTTCGCAGAGATCTGATATTGTCGATTGCTACTATAGTTGTTGCCACTGGAGCTTCCGTTGCCATTCCCATTCCTACTGTGGTACTGACTCGCGTACGGCGTCACCACGCCGCCGAGATGGTCGTCGAACTCATCAAAGCCGTTCGCGACGTTGATGCTGTTCTCGATCTGCGAGACCGCGTGGCGGCCGATGAGCAGGTGGTCGATGGGCGAGTCGAGGAAATATCGGTTCACGCGAATGAGCTTGTAGACGAGCAAGTGGTGGTAGTTGCTGCGCACATCGACATTCCAATGCAGAAACAAGAACATGTGCCGCTGCACGAGCACCTTGAGGATGCTCTGCCGCAGGTCGCCGTCAAAGTACTCCATGCAGTTGTACAGGAATGTCAGCACGCGGTTCAGAATCTCGAAGCTCTCACTTGAGAGCATCAGGCGAATCCCGATCGCGAACGTCTGGCCCGTGAACGACGCCGACAGCTTATACACGATTTTCTCGACATCCCCAGGCAGGAGCGTAGTCGTGGCACTGAACCATTCTTCGAACTTTGTCAAGCAAAAACTCACGCTGCGCGGGTTCAGCACGTTCGTACACTCGTAGACCGCGAGCGTGCAGCTCTCAAGCAACTCCTTGTTGCGCAGCCAGTGCACGGCAGATTCGAACACCGTGCCGATGCCTCGGATCGACTTGAGCTCAAACAGGTCGCGCTCGTCTCGCTGATTGGAGGACGGCGAGTCGAGTCCGTTCATCATCATTGACGACGGCGCAGAACTCCCACTCGTGTTCTCGCGCATGTACAGCCACTTGCTCCAGCTCACCTCTTTCAGGAGCAGCAGTGAAACGCGAATCAGCAGTGGATACCCAGGCAAGCAGCTCCAGACGATTTCGCCTACTGTACACGTCTCAGCGTGTTGCGCGTAGTGGCCCATGAACACCGCAAAGAACTCGCCGTCGTGGCTGAGCTTCTCGAGCCAGCTCGTCCGCATCGAGTCGTTCATGCGGAACACGTCGCTGTCGGCATACGGCGCGAGATACGGTGCGTAGCGCGACCAGCGGTATAGCGTCGGGTTCATGCGCTTGAACTTGTCCATCGCGGCTCGTGTTGGCAACGCGGCGTTGCTCGCTTGGTGCTGCTGGTGGGAGCTCTGGTTACTCTCAGCTGCAGCATCCCCTCTCGTGTTTGAGTCTTTGCTCTCATCAACTGTTGACTCCGAGAGCACGTGACCTTCAAACTCGCTCCAGCGGCTCAGTGAGCCTGCAAACGTGACGCCGCTGCCCAACCTCGAAGAAGACCGTCGACGACTCGACCGACTGAGTGTCTCGGGCGTTGTCGGGCGGCCTCCCCCATTGCTACTTGAGCTTGCTGACCGGTTGTCATCTGACGATGGTGACGATGTCGCCGTGTTGGTCCATCTCTTCTGGCGGTACGTGAAGTAGATTTGATCGATGACCATGCGTTGGATGACGGGAATCCGGAAGAAGCAGATCGCGATCACTTTTGCAAAGAACTGGAGCTCCGTGAGTGTGATCCACGAACGCCTGTTGAGCTTCGCGCCCTCAATGTTCTCAACCACGTACTTAAACGTCGCCACCAGCAAACAGCGATACAGGTACAGGTCGCGCTCGCCGTCAACGCCTTCATCGCCATTCGAGCTGGTGTTCGTGGTGTTGTCGCTCGTGTTGCCGCTATCGATGTCAATGGAGTTGATCGAGCTTGTGGTCGAAGTGGCTGTGGGGGAATTCACAGTCCAACCCATCATGTGACCCGAATTATTCTCTCGACGAGCAGCACTACGTGGTGCACTTGAAGACGCTGTTGATGATGATGCGTTCGTATCGCCGCTCAAATTGAACTCGACGCGCTCAGCGATGAGTCCAATGAGCTGGAAGTACGTCTCCTTGAGCTCGCTCGGCACTCGCACGGCCTCGTCGTTGAGCTGCGCGATAATGAACTTCCAGCAGAGGAGCAGCGAGCGACGACACTGGCGAAACACCTTGCGCTGCTCCCAGTTCGAGATCATCACTACAATTACAAACACACGCATCACACAGCCCTGTCAGTGCACATCCATACCCAAATCAAACTAGATAGAGAGTGTGAAAAGACCACTTCGTACTTGTTGGTGTATTGCTACTGATGAGCGAATTTCCAGCGGATGCGTCGCCCGAGTAGTACTGCGCGATCTGCGTTTGGAGCTCCTTCGGTGCCATCTGCGTGAGGATCTCGAGCAGCGCGTTCATCTCCGCGTTGTCGTCGCTTTGCGACAGTGACGACGACGGGCTCTGGCTGCTGTGGGGGCTTCCAGCATTGTTGTTGTTACTGCTGCTGTTAGCTGATGACGACGCAGCTGTGGCTTCCGCGACCAGTCTCGGAATCTTTGGCAGCAAGAGCCCCCATCGAATCGCGTTCTGATTCCTATGCGACGACGCGCTCGTGCTGTCGAAGCTCGACACACTACCCTCCATCGCTGCCATTGCTATCCCGCTATCCATGCCGAGCCCGAACGACGGACTGCTCGAGAGCGACACGTTGTTGCTCCGCGAGTGATGGCTCTCTTGCTGCTGCTGCTGGTATGGCTGGTGGCAGAACTGGTTGTCGATCGTCGTGAGCAGCGGGTAGCCGCCGTTCGCCGAGCTTATGGACGCTGAGCCCGTCGTCGACGACGAGGACGACTTGCCAATCGACTTGAAGAACTTCTTGATCTTGTTCACCATCGCTGTCCTTTCCTGGCTTCAGCACGAGCGCGCTGTGCTGTCTGTCGGTTTCTCTTGCGGCGCTTGGGCTGGCTCACGTGGGCGCTGCTAGCTAGAGAGTCGAGATTGGGAAATGCGGGTACACGAACGCAGCGCGGCACGCGTGACGCAGAGACGACCAACGGAAAAGAGGAGCCTTGGCTGTTGCGTGGGGATAGAGCGAATGAGCGAATGAGAGAAAGCGCGTCTGTTGATGGTGCGCTTTTTCTGTTGATATTCATAATAAAAATAATCTTTCTGGTTTTTTGTAAATATTGGCGTCACTCCTGATTCCAAAACACAAAAAAGCTCGAAAAATCTGATCCAGCTCTAATGTTTCCCACATGCTCTGACAGTGGACAATCTGATTCAAACTCCCAAATGTCCAGCACGCCGATAGTCAATGGTGCGAATCTCGGACATTTGGGAACAATAGAAAAGAAGTGATGGATAGTTGCACAAATACTCAGTATTTCTCAGATTCTGATATTAGAAAAATAAAAAATAGGTTTCTGAAAAAATGACTTCGAACGTTTTCCAACCTCTTCTTCTTTTTCGCCCGCGTTTTTTGTCATCATCGAAACTGTGGATTGCTGGAAAGAAAGAAAGGTAGAATGACAACAAAGGCTCGAATTTACTCGAAAGGATGCATGCGATTGAAGAGGTTCGACTAGCTGCTGATATTTTGTTTTACGTGATCAAGTGCATTTCGATTTAGAAAGGGTATGCAATTAGCATCGGTGGTTGAAGCTGGTCTGGTTCGCTGTTCATTGGTCTCCCAAGCCTCTTCACACCAAAAAGAAAGCCTACGATGATCAATCATGGCTTTCTTTTGGCTTGATCACTCAATCAAGCGCTCATGCCATGTCATGCATGAGTTCCATTGGAGTCGGAATTTTGAATTTGTGGCTGTGTGTGTATTCAACATATCAGAACGCACTAAAAAGCGTGATCGACAATGCTTTGGCTGCGGTTGCTCAAAGAGCACATCATTCACACTTAGCGAACGTCTAAAGCCACGCGAGCACCGCCCAGTGTTTATATAATAATACAATCAGTGGCAAGATGTTACTGGGAGCTCACGGCGCAAGCTAGTTATTGTTTTGGAAGGATAGAAACTCGGATCAATGGTTTCAAAGCTCAAAAAGTATCCAATCCATCACGCCCCACGTGACCGAAAATGGCTCCTTCTTGACTGCATATTGTCAACAACCTACTAACGCTGAAACCCCCCACGACCTCACACGATATAAGAAGTCAGCAGTTGATGACGCTGCGATCGTGCCTTAGTCCCGAATGATCATATTCATGATGATGACACCAAGCGTCTCTGTATCTATCTATATATATATGCCAATGCGCTGCCTGCTGCTTGAGAGGCAGCTGATGGCTTCACGCACGCGTGGGAGCTAGCGGCTTGCGAGATTGCTAATGTCTTGGACATCGTTTTCACTCACTCACTAGTGTTTGTTTCGTGAAGCCAAAGTGAAAGCTTGAACAGCGACTGGGTTCGCGTGGTGTGTTGTATTGCCAGACCAATCAATCAATAGTGCAAGCAGTCTGATGTTCCCAGTGGTTGACATCGAGACCTTCTCTGGTCCGTAAAAAACACACATCACGCGGAGCTCAGCACACAAGATGAGGTGACCAAGAGGCTTCCATGGACATGCGCGACTGGATGGATCGACGGAAAGAAAATAGAAGAGTGTTTTCCGCCTGTAACTGGTACTGTGGTATAGCGCCAGTCGAATCGAAGCCGGCCGGAGAGTCAGTGTCAAAAGACTTGCTCGTGCGAAGAGCAACGATCAACCGCTGGGTTCACAAATACAAACGGGCTTACTCATACTTTCCTCTCGGAGACTCGAATGCCGAAGGTTTTTGGAGACGTGGCTCAAGCCCTCAGTCCTCCAAATCTTTTAATCCTCGAAGGGCCTTCTTCGCTCAAACAGGCGGAAGCGAACGAAATTGGTGATGACGAAAGTCCCATTTTGCATTTGAGAGTGCATTTCTGAAAACTGAAACGGGTTCAACATGTCACACAGCTGGAAAAATGTAGCCATATAACCTATGGAGCTTTTCTGAGGCCGGCTGAACATGGAGATACGGATTGATGCTGTTCTTCAGGGGATAGAGCGCTCACGATGCCAGCGATGCGTATTTTACAACGTATCACATGCTGCGTGGATGCTGGTGTTGCACCACCAGAGCACTTCTTTCATTGGCTACGCCGGTACGCTAGATCCCTGATTCCGCTTTTCCTGAAGTCCCTTTCATAAGGTTTGAGATCTCGAATGGATACATTGCCATATTTAGACTATGAGGTAGAGATCAGTGTGACTCAATGACTCAACCAGCGCTGAGCGAGGTCATTGCGTTGAGCTTCTGTGGCAATTTGGAGGATTGCCAACCTGCTCTTTTAGGTACAGTACCGTAGGCTACACTACATTTGGTCACTTGGCATTCGCGAGCAAGAAGCTTCTTCTTCGTGAATATTATGTGACCTACTCTACTATGGAGTAAATATCATGTAGAATACGGTACGACAGTATTCACACGAATCCCATGTCTTTTCTTTTTGCTTAATATGTGCAGTCGAATTAAAACACGTATTTGTAAGGAAGAGTAGAAGTTTGACTAATATTTATTTAATCCTGTTGTTGTTGTGTGTTTCATGGGTAGACTTGCCGTTTGTATATTTTCAGCAAAATGGGTAAAATACAAAACCGTGGAAAAATATTTCTCTGTTTGGCGGGACAGACGACTCCATTTTGGCGGGGACGCAAAAAGCAGCCCACACAAAAAGCCCGCCACACGACGGAACCGAAGAGCTTGAGTCTTGAAGCAGGAGCAAGAGCCCCCCCCCCGTACCCAAGCAAACAAGCGAGTGCGTCGCGTGCACTCACTCACCCTCCTCCCCATTTTGCACTCGTCCTTCCTTCCTCTTGCGCCATGTCGTCCCCCGCGCGCGGATCCGCTCGCCTTCTCCATGGTGGCGCAGGGTCTGCGCGTTCGTCGTCGTCGTCGTCGTCGTCGTCTCTCAACCACTCACGCAGCGGCAGCAGTCGCCAGGCGCTGCACCCGCCCACTCTGCAGAGCGACACGGTCGTGTTCCAACACGCGAAGCTCCCGTCGCGCCAGTCGGCGAGTGCCGGCGCCGCGCCAGTGAGTGGCAGCAACAGCAGCAGCTCGCAAGCGTACCCCGGATCAAGAGCTGTGCCCAGCTCGTCGGCTTCGTACTCGAATGCGTGGTCATCGTCCGTAGGAGCGCAAGGCACTGCGTCGCAGCGTGCACCGCCAGGGTACCACCGCTACCGGGATGAACAGCAAGACGATCGCGTGTCTGTGAACAGCGGACGGGACTATGATACAAACGACAGAGAGACCGCTGCTTCTCGACGCCATCAATATGGGAACAGCAGCCAAAACCGACGAGCACTGTCTGCGGATGCAAGAGCTGGCGCTGACGCCGACCATCAGCTGCATCAACTTGAAGTCGAATCCGATGGCTACACGAATGACGACAACGCCGATGAAGACGCTGGTGACGACCAAGAGACGTCGTTTACAAACTTGCTGCAAGACGCTGTAGCGTCAACCTCCCCTCGATCGGCACAGCTCCAGCAGCGCGGCTCGGAAAATACGCATCAAAGCCAAGCACGAACCGCGAGCGCGCATGCAGGCGGCAACAGCGCGCCCGTGATGCAGAACGGATCGAACATTGTGCGCATGACGATTCGGGTCATGAAAGAAGGCAACAAGCTGGGCTTTGGCATCCGCCACGACTCGCACCGAAAGCTTCGCGTGTCCACGTTGCAGGGCAACTCTGCTGCTGCAAAGTCCCCACTGCGCCTGGGTGACATTTTGCTCTCGGTGAACGGCATTTCGCTGAACGATCTCGGCTTCTTGGAAGTGATCCAGCACCTCAAGGCGACCAAGCCTGGAGAGCTCGTGTTTGACATCGAACGCGACGTGAACGCATCGCCAGACCACTCGTACGATTATCCGGACATGGACGTCGGCGACGAGTACCTTGGCGAACCGGCATCATCGTACGCTCCAGCACCATCACAAGGCGTTGGACGATCATCAATCTCTAAGATCTCCTCAAGCGGTCCTCCATCTCGCCAGTCATCTCCACAACTGGGACCCTCGTCGTCTTCAGCCGTCGCTGACCACGGCGTCATGAGCGCATCCAGAAATTCCACTTTTGCAACAGGCACAATAGACTCGTCTCCAATGGCTGGGTCCGCAGGAATGGGCTCTGGCGACCAACAGAGAAAGCGAGTGCGAGTGTACGTCGTATGCCATAGCTAGTATCATCTATGTGAGCATGGATCTGTCTGACCAACCAATGTATCACTCTGTTGCTACTCTTCCAGTTCCACAGGCGCGTCTGCTGGTGCCGCGGACTTGTCCAAGATGGAGAAGACCCACAAGCAGGTGGTGAACACGCTCGTGCTGGAGCTCAAGAAAGAGAAGGCGGAGAAAGCGAGTCTCGAGGACAAGAACAACGCGCTGCGGAAGCGGTTGCAGAAGATGCTCATCGAGTGCGACGAAGTGCGCGTGAAGGCAAGCACGGAGGTCGCAACTGTGAAGGAAAACTCGAAGCGCGTCACGCAACAGCTTGAGAAGGCGCTGGTCGCGGCAAAGGCGAAGCTGCGTCTGCACGACCGCGGCCCAGATGTCGCAAGAACCGACTCGATCGTCAACGACCTCGTCGCGTGCAAAGCACAGCTGGACCGCATGAAACGCATTGAAGCGGACCGCAGCTCTCAGTTGCGACTGCGCTTCAACATGGAGAATCGCCACGCAGACCGAGAGGCGCACCGGGTTCGCGAGAAGCTCGTGTCGATGTTCCGATCGCAGCTGCGTCAAGTGGGTAAGCGTGGCGTGTCGAACCCCGCGCCGGTATCGTCAAGCGCAGCGGGGCGCGGCGGCGCGGAGAGTGCGAACCAGACGATCACCGTGATGTACGAAGGCATTCGGCGCATGTCGTTCCTGAAACTATTCGGGTTCCCGCATGACTACGACCAGTACACGTCGCCAGACTTCTGCTCGCTCGCGCAGATCCACCGCAGTTTGGAACACGACGAGTTTGCCGATTTGTTTGGCAGCTCGCTCTCGCACGAAGAGCGCACGGGCTTCTTCATTGTCGCGATTGCACCGATGGTACGTCAGGAGGATATTGTATGTCCATCTTTTGGTGTCTACCTGATGAAGACAGATGTTCGTCATATGGTACTGTACCGTCCTGACTTTTTTCTGCGTGGTTGTGTCAATATGTGGTGTACATATAGGACGTAGCATACGACCCAAACACGGAGCGCTTGAGTCTCGTGTGCGGCTGGACGGAGCAAAACACGATCCGCGAGCTCGCGCGCAACTTTCGCTTTTAATTTATGGACCCGACCAGCAGTGAATCAATAGGCATGATGTGACTTTCTAGCTCTGTAGTGGGGTAAGGAGCCGACCAAATACGCACACGCTTGTATCAAGAAGCCAAGGTGCTACTCGCTTGGTGATGCAAGTAAGGACTTCGGCACTCGGCGGTTGGCGAGATGGAGCGCAAGCACATTCATTTACCAACAGACCAAAGCAAAAGAAAGAACAGCGACCACAAGGTTCTTAGAAGCCCAGCCCAAACCGCCAACACAGTGTGACCAATGCAAACCAACAGCGTAATTTGAAATAAAGCCAAGTATGAAGAAAGAGAACATTTATGAAGCAATGGCAAGAACAAAGTAGATGCTTCTTTGAACTAAGCCCCAGTCTGTGTAATGCTGCTCAGTGGAACCTGGTTGTCCTGCGCGTAGTTGAAGCTGTTGATCGCCGTGGTGTTGGTGATTGCGAGCGCCATGGACTGCATCACGACATCGCGCAGGCGGTTCCAGAGCTCGGGCGCCTGCTTGTCCATGGACTCGTAGTTGGCGCGGCTCATCTCGAACACCACGCAGGGCTCGGTGGCTTTCGCCGCCATGTAGCGGTACTGGCGTCCAAAGAAGTCCACTTCGCCAAACATGGCCCCCGGGAGCACGGACTCGAGCATCACAAGGCTCTTCTGCTCGGAAGAGGACGACGCGCTGCCGTCGCTGTTCATGTAGAGCGCGACACGGCCCGTGGCGAGGAAGTAGAAGTGGTCGGGGAAATCGGTGATGTCGTAGAACTTGTGGCCTGCTGGCACGCTGTGCTTCTTGAAGAACAGATCCACGCCCTTGAAGTAGCTCGAGTCGTCCGGCTCGCCCATGAACCGGTGCAGCAGCACACTCATGGACACGTGGCGCTTGGCATCCTTGGCGACCGCGTGGTTGGTCGACTCCAGGATCTGGTTTTCGCACCACTCGAGCGCCGAGTCGGCCGTCGGATAGAAACTCGTGATGTCTGCGATCTCATTGCCCAGCAACAAGTTGCGGATCTCTGGGAGCACGTCGGCGAACAGTACCGTGATGCCGTGGCGCTTGCACATTTGCTGCAAGATCATGAATGAACTGCGCGCTGCCGTGGCATCCATGCCGGAGACACGACCAAAGTCCATGACGACGTACTCTGTGGGCAATCCCGTGGAGTTGAGTGCTGGCGCACTGCCGTCAAGACACTCGATGGGCACGTCCAGTTTCGCCACGGGGGTCATTGGGAGATTGTACGAGCTGTTGTGAGGGATGCCACTGCCACGTCCACCCCTGGTGGACGAATGTCCGATTTGGACAATACCGGATCGGTTCTGTGGACCACTTGTCTTGCGCACGTGGACCTCTTTCTGCACGTCCTGCAGGATCTGCACAGACGAGCCAAAGAACAGGTAGCCGTAGAGCTCCAGGTACACGATCGAGTCACGCTTCTGCGAGATGATCGTGCGCGCCGCGAACTTGCGCACGGCCGCCGACTTGCGCGACTTGCGGCTCACGACGCGTACTTCGGCGTACCCGAGCATGAAGTTGAGGATCGCAAAGCAGATGCCGAGCAGCATGCCCAGCTCGAGCGAGACCCAGTTGATCGCGATGAACGACAGCCAGAGCACGACGTACTCGCGCGGCAGGATCTTGTGGTACACGTGCACGAGCCACTCGACCATGAGGTCGATCGCGATGAAGATGAGCGTCGCGGCGAAGAAGAAGCGCGGCACGAAGCTCATGACCGAAAGCGGCAGCAGCACGATCGCGAACTCGGCCACGATCACGCAGATACCGACCACGCGCGAGTTGGTCTTGGAGCGGTACGTGAAGATCGTCTGCGAGAAGATGTATGAGCCCGTGTAGCCACCGAAGAGTCCGCTGACGATGTTCGACCAGCCGACGCTCGCGAGCTCGTGGTTGATGTCCAGCTGCTGGCCCATGTCCATTTCAATCGCCGCAACGTCCAAACAGGACGAGAACGACACGACGAACACCATGCCGAGCCACGTTGTGACCTGCTTGGGCATTTGCGACCAGTACACCTGGGAAAAGTCAAAGAGGTCCCACATCTGCAGGAAATTCGACGGTGGAGAGGACGGCGACACCCAGCCGGCTTCGCGCGCGTCGTCCATGCTGGCACCAAAGAGTGGCAGCACTGCGTAGAACACGAGCGGGAGACCGAGGATGCACGCCGGCAGCGCGAATGAGCTCTCGCATCGCTGAGACACGATCAGCAGCAGCAGTCCGCCCAGGATGCCTGGGATGCACAGCAGGATGTTCTCCCAGTCCGCGATCTGCAGCAAGGACGTAAAGTCGTTGATCACGAGCCCCGTGCTCAGCGACAGTCCTGCATAGAGACAGAAGAGACCGATGTACGCCAAGTACCCGCCGACCACGGGCATCGGCAAGTACGACACCAGACCCGCGAGCTTGAAGCGACCGAGGAGCACGAGACAGACACCCAGTGTTGCGGTGGCGATGCCGATCGTCACCACCACCGTGGTCACTTTCGCTTCGAGCGGCACTTGGTCTCCGAGCGAGTTGCAGATCGACGTCGCGATGGCACTGAGGAAGATCAGTCCCGCGTCTTGCACTTGACCAATCGCGAATGGTAACGTGCTTAGCAGCGTGAACATCACCTGGTGCACGACACTGGAGAACATCACGAGCTTGGAGAGCGACGGCATGAAGGTGGCGAAGTCCGGGTGGCTGAAGATGATCGCCGCGTAGCCGTACATGCACGGGATCGTCAGGATCGAGTTGATCACGCCGTAGAGAATCGCGTTCGTGAAGTTCTCGAGGTTGAACTTGTCGTTGTTGTTGTTATTCGCTGGGTCGTCGTCGTCGCCATCGCGTCCCGAGTAGAGCGTCTGCAGGCGGTCGCCCTTGCTGCCGTTGCGCGTGGGCAGCAGCGGCGTGCCGTCGTCTTGCCAGCTCCGGCGGCGCGCGCCAAGTTGCTGTCGCGGCGTGATGGTCAAGCGCGTGCGCGCGGCGCCCGACACGGCGGGGGAGAACATGACACAGTGAGACTGGAAATCGAGAACTGATCAACCAGCGAACAGCCTGTTTCTCAGCTTGTAGAGCTCCGATTGCGGTGAAAACGACAACAGTCGAAAGCGCAGCGGATCGCGAGCGACGTGAAGAGGATGAGCTAACGCGGCGCGTGGGTTTGTTTGGGTGCAACGCTGCTGGGAGCTGACGGCGAAGGACACCGTCGGAACACGAACGACAGGCGAGTGAAGGAGCGGCCAATGCCAGCCACGCACGACGACCGGAGCTGCTCGTCACAAGTTCTTTCTGAAGTGATTGGCGAAACAGTGCTGGTGGACTGACGACGACTTCATTTCGAAAAAAACGAAAAAAATATCATATTTTAAGAAATTTTGCACTAATATAAATAAAGAGGTTTATGAAATGAATACGAATTAGACTATTTCTTATTGAAATTAGTTGAACGAATTGATTTGACAACCTCTCTAGGATTATAAAGAGCTGGCATAGCCCCACATCACTTTTGATGTGGGGGTTCCTAATATAATAGTTTCGCTGCAAATTTGCCAGACTCAGATGCAGTCGAAGTCTGAGAATCGATATGGCTTTTGCCACAAGCCTGTCGTGTGGCGGCAAAACCACTTTGCTCGCCACCGACCAGTAACTCTGGGGTTGGCTTCCAGTCAATTAATTGCCCAGTTTGATTGATCATCAAGCGACTCCACCAATTGCGCGAGAGGCATCTAGCGTTCGAGACGCATTGCCGCTTCATACCCGAGCACCAGACACACGAGAGCAGCAGCAGCGAAGAGACAACCACAGGCACAATGGCCAAGGCAGCAGCAGCAGCAGAGGACAAGGAGCCACAGGTGCCAGTCACTGACGAGAGCAACGCCGAAGACGAGGGCTTCAGCGGCGACAAGACGTTCGAGGAGCTCGGCGTAGACTCGGCCATCTGCGAGTCGATCAGCGCGATCGGCTGGACCAAGCCCAGCAAGATCCAGCAGGAGACGATCCCGCATGGGCTCGCCGGCCGCGATATCATTGGTCTCGCCGAGACCGGCTCCGGCAAGACCGGCGCGTTCGTGATCCCGATCCTGCAGACACTGCTTAAGAACCCGCAGCGCCTCTTTGCGCTCGTGCTGGCGCCGACGCGCGAGCTCGCATACCAGATCAGCGAGCAATTTGAAGCGCTCGGCGCGTCGATCGGGCTCAAGTGCGCGTGCATTGTCGGCGGTATCGACATGATGAACCAGCAGGTGGCGCTCGCGCGCAAGCCGCACATTGTGATCGCGACGCCGGGACGTCTCGTGGACCACCTGGAGAACACCAAGGGCTTCAGTCTGCGCACGATGCGCTACCTGGTGCTGGACGAAGCCGATCGCATGCTTAGTATGGATTTCGAGGAGGAAATCAACCAGATCGTGCAGCTCATGCCGGCGGAGCGCAATACGTACCTGTTCAGTGCGACAATGACGTCCAAGGTTGCCAAGCTTCAGCGCGCGTCGCTCAAGAACCCGGTCAAGGTCGAGATTACACACAAGTTTGCGACCCCCGAGACGCTCAAGCAGCACTACCTGTTCATCCCGGCCAAGTTCAAGGACTGCTACCTGGCGTACGTGCTGAACGAGGTCGCGGGCCAGTCTGTGCTCATCTTTGCGAGCACGTGCAACGGCACGCAGAAGGTGACGCTCATGCTGCGCAACCTGGGCTTCCAGGCGATCTGTCTGCACGGTCAAATGACGCAGCCGAACCGTCTGGGTGCGCTGAACAAGTTCAAGGCCAAGAGTCGCAACGTGCTCGTGTGCACGGACGTCGCGAGTCGCGGTCTCGATATCCCGAGCGTCGATGTCGTCATCAACTACGACATCCCCACGCACGGCAAGGACTACATCCATCGCGTCGGCCGTACGGCGCGTGCCGGTCGTGTGGGCACTGCCGTGTCGTTCGTGACGCAGTACGACGTGGAGCTCTACCAGCGCATCGAGCACTTGCTCGGCACCAAGCTGGACGCGTACCCGTGTGAGGAGGAGACCGTGCTGGTGATGTCAGAGCGCGTGAACGAGGCGCAGCGCATGGCGACGATTGAGATGAAGGAGTCGGGCAACACGGGCGGCAAGCGCGGACGCTACTCGCGCGGTGAAGCCGACGAGGGCGACAATGACGACGGTGGCAACGACAACGGTGGGAAGAAGTACAAGTCCGCTGGCGCTCGCAGCAGCCGAGGCGGTGGTAGATCCGGCGGAAGCAGCCGTGGAGGCGGTCGCAGCGGCGGTGGTGGCCGTGGTGGCGGTCGTGGAGGTGGTCGTGGCGGTGGCCGCGGTGGTCGCAAGTAGACAGTGACCCACTTTGCTGTGATCGATCCCCCATCCATCCTATAGACTCCGTTGCTCGCTTCCATTCCGCATTACTTCAGTACTTAAATTAAAACCACGATCATGTTTTGCTTTTGCCTCTCATTTCTCTTCTTGATTGCGTTGTGTGTGTTCTAAGTTCTACAGTCTACCTGTACTCTGTTGGTTGGTTTGTCTATCGGATTTCGTTGCCAATGCCGATGGGTGGCATCAAGTCCGTGCCGAGGCGGCTGCCTCCTTTCGACTTGGAGCTCGGGAACGCGTTCCAGAAGCGCAGCGTCTCGTCGCCGGCGCCCGTGGCGATCGTCTGGCCGTCCGGAGACATCGCCAGGTACAAAACGCGGAAAGTGTGGCCTGTGAGCGTCGCGAGCTTCGTCATCGACGGGTACTTCCACACGATGATCTGGTTGAGCGAGTACCCGTGTGTGCTCACAACTTCGTTCACGTTCTTGGACCACATGAGGTTGCACACCTGCGAGCCCGTGTCGATCGCGTTGATCGGGGTCTGGGTCTGCGTGTTCCAAAAGCGGATGCAGCGATCCGCAGTGCCGCCGCCGGACGCCAAGAGTCCGTGCTGGTGCGGTGACCACGCAATTGCTTTCACTGCTGCCGTGTGGTCATTGAAGCGCACCATTGGGATCGTCCCCCCTGTTGAACTCGAGCTCGCGTTGTTGGCGGACGACGCGCCGAGCATGTTCCACACAAAGAGTTTGTTGTCGTTGCCTCCAGATGCGAGTTGGTTGTCGTCAAATGACCACTTTAGCCCACACACTTCCTGCTTGTGGCCTGCCAGCTTGTACTGATACGGCTCAGCAGCGCGCAGATCGCGCAAGTAAATCGTGCGATCTCGACTCCCCGAGGCAATCAAGTTGGAGCCCCACGCCAGTGTCCCCACGCGAGCAACATGTCCACTGTTGGAGGACACACAACCAAAAAGGTCAGTACTGGTACGCAACATAAACAAAGAGTCCACTTGCCGTGGACGATTGTATAGACAGCGCAAAGCGGACGTACTTCATGGTGCGCACTTTCTTGCAGGTCGAGACTTCCCAAACCTGCACTTCGCCCGTGTTCGTGCCGACCGAGATGTGTGTTCCCTGTCAGATGTCAAAGTATATCTCAATTAGAACTCAACGCCAAGGACACGGTCTGTCAACATTTCCCTTCACAGCTTTGACTCACTCTTTGGCTCCAGGCGACAGAAGTGACGCAGTCTGATGCCCCAAGGTCACACAGCTTGGTCACTTTGCTTGTGCATGCGCTCCACAGGTACACACACGAGCCGAGTCCAACTGCGAGCACGTTTGTCGAGGACCAGTCGACCAGATTCAGGTAGAAATCGTCCTGCAACGCTGGGGCATCCAGGATCTTGAACGGCGTCTTGGAGATCTTGCGTCGGCACTCGTTCATGCCGCTTGCGAGTAATCTAAAACATCGAAACATGACAATTAGCGACCGATCTCTACAAAATTTATCACCCGCCAGCTTCTCTTGCAGCACTTGAAGCGCACCTTTGTGATGAGTAACCAATGCCATTGAACGAGATCGAGGTCTTGATCTCGTCGTGGATCGACTGTCGTGGAGCCTTGAAGCGCAAGATGTTGCTCGATGCATTGCCGCTGTTGCGACCAGAGAAGCCCATGCTACTGCTGCTGCTGGTGGTACCGTACGCTCCTCCTCCTGTACCAGGGCTACTCGAGTAATTGTAGATGCCGCAGCCGTTGCCTGGGATCGACGATGACGCACTACCACCCATTGAGCTCCCGTAATCCATGTAGTTGGAGTAGTCTGGTCGATGGGAAATGCCCAGCAGCTCGCTCTTGAGTAGCATCGAGAACGACGATGCGCAGGAACTTTGTGAAATTGGCGTCGTGTCTTTCGGGTTCGAATCCTGGCTCTGACCACCGGTGGTGCTGCTTCCTGGAGCACTCGAGCCCGGTGTGTCGGTATTGTTGTTACTCTGTGTGCACTGGTTGTTTCTGCGTGATTCGACCATGACCGGAACCACACATTCACACGTTAGAACTACTTCGCATTACCTAGGCGCTATGATTTGGCTCGCATTATTCGTACCCGTGCCGTCTTGGTGGATCCGAAGTGAGTCCGAATCCTGCATCTAGCTTGGTGGATAATCGTGATGGAATGAAGCGATCGCTGTAAATGTACTTCGATCTGCAAACAAAGGAGGACAACAAAGTCAATTAGAAACCACCCGCAAAAGTTTGGCTACTGGACTTGAAAGTTACACCCAAGATACCGTTTTGAAGTTCGATGCGGAAGCGCTTTGCCGCACGAGTTCTCATCGCTGAACTCGGACAAGCGAGTCTGAACCGAGCACATAGAGCACACAAACACAAGATTTGTCAGCAAACACATACGACAAGGCATACTGTGAGCTTGGCGTGGTTGGCTCTCTTACCTCGTATTGGTGGTGGAGCGGATGCACAGCGGTGCGTGGCATCACGATTGACTCTTTCTCCGTCGTTAATCGCTACTGCTGCTTGCTGTCGTACAACTTGCCTGCTTGCGAAGTCGATCTCTTCACCAGTAATGAGTGAGTGAGTGAGCGAGCGTGGGGAAGCAGCACGAAGAACGGAATGACTCGCGCGCTTGAAACCCGAAATGGAACCTCGAAGGGAATGAATGAATGGGATGGAGCGCGTGAGCTAAAAATCGAGCCAACCACCACCGTTTTCTTTTCTTGTGCTTTGCGTCTTAAAATGACTTGGTTCGGAAACCAAAAGTGAGTGCCTGACTGACAGAAAGTCGCGAGGCTTCGTCATAGGAGCCAAGACTACACCGCCACAAACACGCACACACTGCTTGCTCAGTTTCTCTCTCTTTTGTGCGCAAAGCCAATATACTACACAGTGGAAACAAACTCGGACCGACTCGCTTGAAATAACCGCAGAAACGGCAGGCGTGAATGAAAAAACGTCTGCAACGTGCGTGAGGTCATCCGTCGCTGTGACGGCATTCCCGAGCCAAAGCAAAGTCTTCATTCGCCACCCCCTGGTCTCATCTCTCTCGCGCTCCAAATCCGGATATCTACTCCCACACATTTGTGCTCTCGCGCTCACTCCCGTTTTTGATTTCCGCCTGCGAACGCGCGTTTATTTTCGATTTCTCGCTCGTCTTTGTTTGGAATTCCGAAACAACAACTCGAGTTCGCTTTTGAAACCTTCGCTCTCCAGTCAGATCCCGCCGGGTCGCAAGCACGCAACGCAATTGCAGCAGATTGCTGGACGTCAGTCAGTACCACTCGTCCCAACCATCCACGACAAAGCTGCGGTTTAAAGAACTCCCATTGAGCTTCTTTTGCTCGCACCTCATCAGGGACGGGTCGCGAAGTCTCTTTCATTCATTTGTCTCTTGTAGGCAGTCACAGAGTAGTATTGGCTCTTTTGCAGAGAGGGGGTGCAAAATATAAGTAAGACAGTCAGTGAGTGGACTCCAATCTCAAGAGCTTACCTTACAACACCTCCATACATTGCACACTGCACTCTCTTCAGCAAGTGGACAAGCAGTAGTAGTGGTTAACAAGTTCAACACATTTCACAGGTTGCTTTTAGCATTTACCCACATTATTCGCCGACAGAGAAACCTAGAGACCTAGATCTTCGCCTGCTTTGTGCTGTATCAAACGCTGTTCTGCATCGACCGCAGTTGCTGCTGTAGGGTCTTCCGGAAAGAAGTGATCGCACGCTGGTCCGTGCGTTCGTTGATTTGCTGTCGCGTCTGGCCCTGACCGCACTTGTCGGCATACAGCAAGCATGCAACGCCGCAGTCAAACCCACTGACCTGCTGGGGTTTTGTGATCGCACTCACAGCCTTCGAAATCCAGTTCTTATGCTGTGGATAGCAAATCTCCAGCCACTCAACCACGCTTCTAGGCACAGAGCGATACGATATGCCCGTGCGCGATGCCAGTCGACTGCAATGTGCACAAAATGAGGAAGAAAATCAGTGCTGCGTTTCACAACTTCAAGATTGTCAATAGTGCATCTGCGCACATACCCCATAGGCTCGAACAGCTGCAGCTCCGGGTGCGGTGTCAACTGCACACGGAACAGGTTCCAGTGGATCAGTCCGATGTTGACTGCAAAAAGAATCGGTCGGTTGCTTGTGTAGTCGATCATTCGACCCAGCACGTCTCGTACCAGAAACTCGCTATCACTTGGATCCACGGGGATTCTGCCTGCATCTGTTGTTGCTGCTACTGCTGCATGGTGATGGTGATTGTGCTGATGCTGATGGTAGTTGCGGCTTCTGCTTTCCAAGAAGCAGTGGAAGAAATCTGTCGGAAGGAAATGTATATTCGGGTACTGGTTCGCTAGCCGCCAAAGCATCAGATCCATCAGCGTGCTCGTGAGCCAACTGGTCTCGTCGATCTTGTCATCTTCGCTGCTAAACGCAGATTGCAACAGACAGAACTGCATCAGCTTGCGCTCCTCACTCGTCATCGACACACGACGCCGCTTTGTCTCTTTTGTTGCTCGCGTCACGATCTTCGGCACTCCCGTACTATCCAAAACAATCGTTCGTCAGAAAGCCACCCTTTTGAAGCAATCAACGCCATCGTACGCGCTGATATTCAGTTGACGCACATACCTGGATACTTTGATCGGTTTGTGTCGCACCGGCACTGTCCTTTCCGGCACCAAGCGTCGGCGATCTTCCTTCCTGTGAACTTCCTCCCCCTCGACTTCTGCCATACTATCTTGCTGCAACGGCGCTGCTGCAGTATCAAGTGAGCGTCGCTTTATTGAGCGCACAGCACCATGGAGCTTCGCAACGCGGCGGCTTCTTCGCACACCACTCGACGGCGACAGTGACAGTGTCGACGGTGTGACGAGAGAAGAAGAAGAGGAAGGCGGCGCAGCTGGGGAGCGCACCAGCAAACTGCTGCGAGAGGTGGCGGTGACGACTGGCACCTGCAGCGTCTGCAGCGGGGTGCGCGTGCGCAGCTGCATGGGAGAGAAACAAGCAGGTGCACAGCGAGCGAGCGGCGCTTCAGCTGAAAGTGACGAATGCGGGCGTGCGCCTTTGCTGCTTGATGTTGAAATGGCACCACCACAGCAACGCGACGCACCAAACGAAATTTCAAAACGAGATATTTTGCAGATCTAGCCACATACAAAAGCCAAGTTTGCAAGGGAAAAGGCAAGTCGTGTCGCAGCAAGAAAACGCAGACGTGGAAACAAAGTATTTCACTTTTATTCGCAAATTATTTGAAATAAACTGATTATGTATTAACAGCAATAGTTTATATCTAAAATGAACTTTCCGCTTTTGCTTCCTGTCACAAAAAGAGGCAACACTGTAACCTGTTACAGCGTAACTGCTGGTTCACCTCCGTACCGTAGAATCTCGTTCAGTAGCCCGCACTTGATTTGGGGAGAGAGCGTGCACATCTGGTTTCTGTTTTTCAGCCAATGAAACCTATCTATCGAGGTTCAGAACCTCATATCCACCAATCGCAGCCCATCATTCCTCCGAGTGGGTGGTGGTGGTTGTGGTTCCAAAGGGGTACGAGGCGCCAAGTTTGACACGCCAAACGATCCAATTGCCGCAGGGACGCTTCTTCTCACTTGTGGCTTCGCTTGAACACGCTTGCTCAGCGGTCTCTCTTTCCCTCCATCCCTCCATCCCTCTCGCGCGCCGCTCACTCGCCCTTTTCCCCTCCACCTGCCACACAATGGCGAGCTCGACCGAGAATCAAGAGGCCGCGACCGCCGCCGCCTCTGTCGCTGCTGCGTACGAGCAGCAGCAGCTCAAGAAGCGCGTGCGCCACCGCTCGATCGTGGACGGCAAGTCCATGTACTTTGGCAAGTACGTCTCGCAGGAGGGCTCGGAGAAGCTGCTCACCTACCAGTACCATGGCTCGGACAACTCGCTCATCTACAAGCACGTGCTCACACCGATGAACGACTTCCTCGTCAACTTCCTCCCGCTCTGGCTCGCGCCAAATCTGGTGCGTACATGTGCTCATGTTGCTAGTGATTGCATTCTGTGCGAAGTGGAAATGCTGATTGTGCTGTTGCGTTTACGCTCTCTCTCTTTTTGTGTTTGTGCAGATCACGCTGATTGGACTCATCTTGGTGGGCTGCTCGCACTTGCTCTTCGCCATCTACTGCCCATTCTTGGATGGAGACGCCCCCGCGTGGCTCTTCGTTGTCGCCGCGGTTGCGCTCTTTGCCTACCAGGTATGGCATGCTTGCATCCATTTTGTTCTCACTCTATGAACAAAAAATGTCGCTAATACTACACCATATGTGCATTTACAGACGCTAGACAACCTCGATGGCAAGCAGGCGCGTCGCACGGGCAGCTCGTCTCCGTTGGGATTGCTCTTTGACCACGGCTGCGATGCGCTCAACGTGTCGGTCGGCACAATGACCATGGCGTGCGTCTTGCAATTGGGTGCGACCTGGAAGACGCTCTCGTTCGCGTGGAGCGCGCACGTGGTGTTCATCTGTGCGACTTGGGAAGAGTGAGTTCTCAGCAAATCTGTCACGTGCTTGTGTTTCTTTATTTTGCTAGTCGCGCGCACCCATTATCTCCTGTGCACCAACAAATGCTAACTTTTGTATTTTCTCGTTTTATACCCCACTTCTTTCTTGCGCATAGATACTACTCGGGCTCGCTCCAACTTCCACTGATCAATGGGCCGACGGAGGGCATCCTCATCGGCATCAGCTTGAAGCTCTTCACCGCAATTGTCGGCTCGCAATTCTGGACCCAGGAGATCCTCCCGGGCTTCCAGAACAACACCGTGTTCGTGATTGTCACAGCCATCAGCTCGTGCCTCACGATCGCCGTCAAGTACGTCTCTCATTCTTTTGCATTCCGCTTTTCGAATATCCGGGATACTAATTCGAATGTGTTGCGTGCGACTACATTTTGGGATTACAGCGTCGTCAATGTGCTTCACGCCGTTCGCCTGCGCAAGGACTCGATCATCGTGGCGCTCACACGCCTGGCGCCGTTTTGTATCCTCAACGTGCTGGGCGTGCTCTGGGCGACGTTCTCGCCGTCCGACATCTTCGCGCAGTACCCGCGCACGTTCCTCTGGATGCTCGGTTTGCTCAACAGCAAGCTCGTGGTACGTGAATTAAGCGCTCTACAAAGCTCTATTGGCTGTCTATTGCTTCCAACTAACTTGCCATCGTATACTGTGGATTATCTAGCTGCACCTCATGCTCGCACACCTTTGTGGCGAAGAGTACCACCCGTTCCGCAAGACGCTCGTGCCGATCTTCTACGTGGCGGCGCACTGCGGCTTCAGCATGCTCGAGGGCATCTACGACGCGATCAACGAAGGGTTGATCGTCAAGGAGTTCTTCTTCCTCTCACTCGTGTCCTACATCCACATCGTGATCACTGTCGTGTGGGAAGTCAAGAACGTGCTCGACATTGGCGTGTTCACGATCAAGAACCCAAAGTCCAAAGCTTCCTAGATGCATGTCTGCTGTGTTTCTGCTTTTTTTTTTTTTCTTGAGGTCTGTATGTGAACCAAAGGGAAACGCAACGTGGTGATATCATCACGGATAGCTACGTAGTTAGCTGGCTGGCTGGTGTCAGTCATCCTTTGCCTTTCCATTTGTCTTGTTTTGCATAACTCCATTTCAGCACAATACACACCCAAGAAATTGCCAATCGAGACTTCTTGTGTTTGTTCTATGAGACTTTATTGTTTCCACAAATTCGTACATCAAGCGGCTTTCTGTTGATATAACCAATCGTCTCTCGGTAACCGCTCGCATATGTGACTTAGACCACCTTGCCAGCGACGATGGACGCAAACATGAGCGCGCCGAACCACTTGTTCGAGCCGAAGCGCTGCTGGAGGTTCTCCGGGTCGTCCAGCTTCGCGGTGTTCACTTGCCACACCAAGTGGCTCGCGCCACCGAGCAGCCCCATGTAGAACGGCCAGTCGAGTCCTGCAGCGTACCCCGCTGAGCCAAAGCCGACGATCGCTGCGGCCGAGAACGCGTTCAGGATCGGCTTGGTGTTCTCGCCAAAGAGCAGCGCGGTCGAGCGCACGCCGATCTGCTGGTCGTCCTTCTTGTCCTGGTGCGCATAAAGCGTGTCGTAGACGATCGTCCACGCAATGCCGCCGGCGTAGAGCGGCAGCACCACGGACCAGTCGTTTGAACCGTGCACCGCGGCCCAGCCGAGGATTGCGCCATAGTTGAACGTCAGCCCCAGGAACGCCTGCGGCCAGTACGTCACGCGCTTCATCAGCGGGTATGCACCGACGAGCGCAAGCGAGGATGCCCCCATGGCGATGCTGTACCAGTTGAGCTGCAGCAGGATGCCGAGACCCGCCGAGAGCTGGGCTGACAGGAACCCCCACGCCTGCAGGTACGTGATCGCGCCGGACGCTAATGGGCGCTTGTTCGTGCGCTCGACCTGCTTGTCAAAGTCCTTGTCCCACATGTCGTTGATCGTGCAGCCAGCGCTGCGCATGATGAATGCACCGGTGCCGAAGAGCGCCAAGAGGCTCAAATCCGGCAACTGTCCAGCTGGTGCAGCGAGCGAAATGCTCCAGAAGCACGGCCAGAGCAGCATGTACGTGCCTACAAATCAGATTCTTCATCAGTTCACATCGATGCAAGCTTTAAGTAGCACAGCCATAGATATATACAAAGAGCATATCATAAACGACTTCAAGTGCAACGCGTACCTGCTGGGCGATTGATGCGCGAGAGCTGGATGTACGGCACCATCCACTTTGGACAGTGGCGCTCCGCCCACGTATCCTTCTCGAGCTTGAATGCGTCAGGAACCGCGGCTCCATCTTGCTCCTTGTTCAGTGCCAGCGACGGAATAGGTGCAGCTGGTGGCAATGGAACGCCAGCACCACTTGATGTGCTTTTCTGCTGATCGCCAGCTGCGCCACTGCTGCTGAACCAGGAGCGCTGCTGGAACTCCATCGACACCGTTGCATTGATTGGCGCCATTCCGTTGAAGAGAAGCGACGAGCGACGCAGCGACAACGACGGGAGACTGGAGAGCGAGCGCACCATGCGTAGCGACGCAGGCATCAGCTGCACGGAAGGGATCGCCTGGTGCTGCTGCATGCGTAGCAGCGTCGCGATTCGAGCGGCGCCATGGCGCACGTGCTGCAGCCCCACGAATGCGCTCGCCATGCTTTTTTTCTATCAGAGTCGACAACCAAGAAGGCGATGTCAGTCAGTTTTGATCGCACAAAAAACGACCGAGAATTCATATTAACAAATCTGAGCCGACAGTGCGCTTTTTTGTATTTGGCTGGAAAGTTGCTATTTGTTCATCCATACTTTAATCAGGATTAAAAGCTGATGGTACTTCGCAGAGGTGGATACGAACAATGGTCTCTTCAATTGGCCACTCCGCGAGCTCGTTAGTCGCACCGATGGCATTATCACCGCCACCACCGAATCATCCGCGTACGCTAATATGATGCGTGTAGTTGGTCACTACCTCTCAACTGCCGGTTGCTCTTTCTCTCTTTCTTTCTTTCTCTCTCTCTTTCTCTCTTGCTTGCTTAGTGACCATGCCCCGTCAGAACAGCTTGTTCTCGCTGGTCTCCGCTGATGATATGGGACCCGCCGCCGTCCTGAATTGAGAGTCATTTCATTTCATGGCGCCACCTTCGAGAAAAGCCTGCCAGCAAACACAGCCAAAACGCGACGAGGAGCCAGCGACGCAAGCTAGCAACCAGTGTTTCTCTTTTCTCTCGAGAACGCAAGAAAAAAGAGTGGCGGAGAAAGGAGCCCCGCAAACGCCTAGCTAGCCAGCCAGCCTCACCTCCCTCCCCAGGTCTCGCATCGCAGTCCATCAACGCAGACAACCGAGTGCCCGCCCGGCTCCGACCCTCCCTTTGATCGCATCTGGGAAAAGCAGCAGCACCCCGTCAAGTATCCGAGGACAGAGGAGCCCGTCCCCGTCGTTCGAGAGCATGGACTGGAAGCAGTCGCCGTCTTTCCAGCCGCCAGTGACCCTGCGGTCCCAGGAAGGCGACCAGCAGCGCTTTCGCCCACGTCATCGTTACGAGCAGCAACAGCACGAGGATGACCAAGAGCCCCCATGCAAGCGCGAAGATACCCGCTTCTCGGTTGATCCCGGATACTCAGTGACACCGCCACCGTCCTCGTATCACCACCATCTGCTCCACCACCAGCAGCAGCAACAGGACACATCGTCGTTTGGGTTTGCCATGCACTCGCTGGATCTGCAGAACTTTGACGAGTCGGCAAGCGTAGATCTCCAGCAGCTCTTCCCTCAACCTTCGGCATCTTCTTCTGGAGCCGCCACCGCCGCAGCAGCTGCGAGTGCGATGCAACCGCACCATCACCACACTCCACAGCTGCCACACCCGTTGCTGAGCTTCTATGCACCGCAAACTCCGCAGTCTACAGTATCCAGCGAGTACTTTGTCGAAGGTGCGTTGTGTGTTTGCTGTCATTTCAGTGCTATCATTATGGGGATGTGGACTCATTGTTGCTCGGTTTTGCTTGTCCAGGTTTCCAGAATTTTCCCTCGGATCCGTCGCAAGGCATCCCACCGTTCACGTTTATGAGCTCGTCCCATCAGCCTGCGATGTTTGACGAGCGCGAAGAGCTGGGCATGACAGAGATGCAGGAAGTGTCAAATCTGTTCAACAATGCGTCAATGATGACGCCGCCGACATCGATCATGACGCCTCGCACCTCGATTGTGTCGCCAATGCATGGATTCCCTCCTTCGCGGGTCGGCACTGCAGTTAGTGGTGGCAGCGTCCCGACCAGCGCCGCAGTGCTGATGCACGAGAGCAGCAGCGACGATGGCGGCAGTGGCGGCATGTCGATCTCTACGAATCCGAAATTTTCGCCCGACCGCAGGAAGCTCTGCTGCATCGAAGGTTGCAAGAGCCAAGCGCGGGCATTCAATCGCTGCAAGCGCCACGGCGGATCGAAGCGTTGCTCGCATCCTGGATGTACCAAGAGCGTGCAGAGTCGCGGACTGTGCATTCGCCATGGCGGCGGCTCGCGGTGTCAAGAGAGTGGCTGCACACGCGCGGCGCAGAGCCACGGACGGTGTAAGATGCACGGCGGGGGGCGACCCTGCATCGTTGAGGATTGCGAGAAGAAGGCGCACTTGAAGCGGCTGTGTCGCAAGCACGGCGGGGGCGCGAAGTGCAGTCTTGAAGGGTGCGACAAGTGGGCTCAGCGCCAAGGTATGTGCATGACCCACTCGAAGCACACAAGCGGCTCAGCAGCATCGCCGGGAACAGGCGGTCGCTCAAAGGGAGCAACAGCTGCAGGGGGTGCATCCACTGGGTCCTCGCTCTCACCTGACGACGACATGGCGGAGCTTTAAAGCTCTCCGCACCTGCCAGTAAGCCTGCATGCATGCCGAGTGTCAGCGCCACAGTCCTGCGCATCTTACACGTCCTGCGCGTCCGTTAATAATTTAACACACAGCACCTTGCTTGCCTTCGGCACTCGTCATCTCCATTCTCCGTTCTCCATTTCCATCGAAAGTGGCTCTTCAGTTTTGCTCTTTTTTTGGCGGGTCGCCGTTACGTATTTTTTGCGGGAAAACGCGCGGGTAAAAATGCGCGGGTACAAATTTGCGCGGGTAAAAATCGGGTTTTTGCGCTTAATGACTATTTGAATAAGGACTTTGTGCGTTTTATATAATAAATCGCAGGCAATATATTGGAACGAATTAGTAGTGGAGGACCATAAAGTCAGGGCATTCCGGGATTTTGAATTTGGGTTTCTGGGCTTTTGCGCGACACGTTTGTGTGTGCATTTTGAAGTCTGGATGGAGCACTGGCATACATTTTCCAAGTCAAACGCGCTTGCAATTCCAAATTCAAATTCACATTCGAGAGAGATCAGAGGTGAGCGAGCGAGCGAGCAAGCGACAGAGCAAGCGCATTGAGAGAACGCGGGCGCGTACATTAACAGCATCATCATCATCATCACCACCAACTACAGAACAGGCCATCATGATGGAGTACCCGACGCACCAGCAGCAGCACCAGCAGTACTTGCGCCACGACGCCGAGACGTTCCGCGTCGCCGAAGAGCTCATGATGCTGAGCAATTGCGCCGTCACGAGCGGAGTTGGCGCAGCGACGCCATCAAGCTACGCGCGCGTGGGCAAGACGCTGCACGACCAGGAGTTCAGCTCGGAGTCGTACGAGTCGGTATGGTGCCGTGAGCGTATATGTAGTGTAGATGGAGGGGAGTTGGTACTGATGTTGGATGGGCTTTACTGTCTCGTGCTTGCTGTAGACATCTGTGAAGAGCACCATCAAACGCGAGGCACAGAAAGCCAGGAACAACAGGTGAGCGACGACGCCGACCATGTAAGCGATGTGGTGCTAACGTGGCGCTAACAATGCTGAGGGGGGGCTTGGGTGTGTAGAAAACGACAGAACGCGGCGTTGAACGTCATCATTGACTCCGTTCATGTAAGGCTCTCTTGATCTGTGTTTTCATAATTGGAGTTATGTGTGCGTGCAAATCTTATTTACGACGTCTGTTTGGATGGTTTGATCATGCAGCATTCTACCAAGCAGATGATTACCAGTAGACAGGAACCTGGACAGCTCACTCGACCACTGGGGTCATTGAACCCTCCCCAATCCAAGGTACGCATTCGATGGTGATTTCATGTTACCCCCACAGATACGCTGGCACACGTGCGAGTCTCCTGTGACTGACAAAAAGATATACCTTGCTAGAACATTTTGAACTCTCGCTGCGACGTTTCGCATTCGGAGCTGCTGAAGGAGCATCGATCGCGGTTCCGCCTGGTTCGCCGAAGGTACGAGAGAAAAAGACCGGGACCAAGTCTACATACGCATGGAGTGTCTGACGATGTGCTAACATTGACTGAATGCTTTGTGTAGATGGAATATAGAGCAGCGATCCAAGAACCGCGCGTACTTGGACCGCTTCCAGGTCCAGGGCATCCCACTCGTGCAGCACCTGGAGTCACTCAATCACTGGAGGTGATCGTTTTCAAGAAAGAGGACAAGGCGAGACACTGACTCTCTCTCTTATTGGCCGCCTGATGCTTACAACAAAGGACAGATTCATGGTTGAGAGAGAGAAAGAGAGAAGGTGTGTCAGAACCAAAAAGCGCCACTGTCCATTGATGTGGACCCAATCCGACAGGGAGGGGATCGCCATTTTGAGCTATTATCATAAGAATTGGCAGTTCGCGTCTATTCTGCAAATCTGGATTTCGAACAATTAACAGAGTACAACGGTTTTTTTTTAGCTATGTATACTGAATCATGACCAACCAGGTACACAACTGAAACTGTATACAGTGCTGGCCAATGCTATGGGGACACACATTTTTTTGTAATTTTTTTTAATCAACACTCGCCGTTTGAGGCTGAAAATTGGCCAGGATGAAGCTACAAGCAGTCCTCTCAAATTGACACACCACAAATATTTTATACCCCGCCAAAAGCGATAATATCACTCAAAAAGCAGTTGCGTGGACCACTTCACTTGCGCCGCCATCCACGCCTGTCACGCGCAGCAGGCCCAACTGCGTCTGTCACAGCCACTCATGCCTGCCACGTTCAGAACGCCAGCCAAAACCAGCCATGTATCGCAAGCAATGCCATTCAAAACAATGAGCTCCGCAAAGCAGTACGTGCGACTCACAAGGGAGCAGCAACAACTGCTTCGCAAGCATCACGCGTCTACGCCAGGACTGACACAGCGCGCGCTCGCAGACTGGGCTGTCGCCACATTCAAGCTCGCGAGTGCACCGTCACGATCGACACTCCATCGCGCGCTGCTCCGCCCGGATAAGGAAGCACTTCGACCTGCTGCAAAGACTATTCGACGCGTGAGCTGCCCGCTGCTGGAAGAGCGCTTGCTGCGGTGGATACGAGCGAGCGAAGCGTGGAAGCTGCCAATCGTGACGTGCGCGACAATCCGTGACAAGGCAGCCAAGATTCGTGACGACATCGTTCCTGAATACACGCACGCAGCGAGCGCAAAGCTCAAGAGTATGGTCTTCTCAAGCGGCTGGCTTTGCAAGTCCCAGCGCCACCACGACCTGACGTCCAAGCGCGTGTGCGGCGAAGCGGCATCGGTCGATGCGTCTGCAGTAGAGGAAGGGCGGAGGAGGCTGCAGGAGATAACTCAGCCGTATGCAAAGAGAGACGTGTTCAACCTCGACGAGACGGCTTTCTTCTACTGTGCGCATCCCACACGCTCGATATCCTCTCGCGTTATCGCAGGGCGGGAGCAATCCAAGAAGCACATCACTGTGGCGATCGCGCGCAACGCCGATGGCAGCACGAAGCTACCGTTCCTCTTCGTCAGCATGAGCCGTTGCCCGCGCTGCTTCGACGGAAAGAGCAGTGACGAGCTCGGCGTAGAGTACGAGAGATCGCCCCGTGCATGGATGACAAGGCAGTTGTTCGAGAAGTGGGTTCGGCGCTTTAACGAGCGAATGCGCGTTGAAAATCGCAGCGTGTTGCTGCTGGTAAACAATGCATCGTCTCATCAGCTCGAAGAGCCACTTTCGCACGTTACGCTACAGTGGCTCCCGCCCAACACAACATCGATGCTGCAACCCCAAGACGCAGGAATCATTCGTCAGTTCAAAACGCAGCTGCAGGCCCGCCAAACCCGGCACATCGTCGACTGGTTCGACGACTTTTTGCGCCGAGCTGACGAGGGGGAGGAGCACTGTACTTCCGAGCTCGACAAAGCGTACAACATCGACGTGCTCGTCGCGATGCGGTGGGTGCAAGAAGCATGGGAAGCTGTCACAGCCAAAGTGATTGACAACTGCTGGCAACACACACAAGTGCTTGATGACTCACTGTACGAGCTGGTAGATAGAGTGCAAATGCTGACTCTTGTGTAATAGAGCTCGCTCACGTGCATGCGCGCACACGCACGACACATTAATATGTGAGTAGGACTTGCGCGGATTCTGTGTGCGTGGTGGGAGGGTTGTCAGGGTAACCCCCCCCCCTTCTGAATCCAATGCGACGACTCTCAGAGGCTGATGGCATCATTTTGACTTCAGATTGCAGCGTTGCGAGAGTGCAACTGTGATGACACTCACGGCACGTCGATGACCTTTAATAATATATACCTCTATTGAGCCTCAAATCTCAAAAAGATGATTTGCGAGTGGTGCTTTTTGTATCTGTCAATTTGGGAGGACTGTCTGTATTTGGAGCGCTGCGATTACACATGAGATTGTCCTAAACCTTTAAGTGTGGGTATACGGGTTTCCATCAAAATGTCCATAGACATTTCTCTGTATCGTGTGTGTTGGAACGAAGCAAGCTTCTTTCAACACACGTTTTTTCTTCACAGCCTTCAACTCCCGCGACAAAAAGCATCTAGTCTTCCCAAACCCAACAACTTGCGCTTGAGAAGAGCGAGGATGTTTCTTGCAGCGTTGACGTCTCGGTCCCAGAAGGTCGCCTTGCAGTCACTGGAAGCACAGCGCAAAACGCTTCTGGTCTTCTTCAAGACGACTTCCTGATCTCTCGACTTCGTTAGGAGAAGAGCTTGGTAAAGTGGCAAGTGGTACTTGGAGCACAGCTTGCTGGTTCGGTACTCGTCGACTGAAGCCACTATTGCTCGCTTCTTCAGTGCCTTTCGAAATTCCTTGACTGGACTCGAAACGTGACCGGAGATTCCGTCGCGGTAACTCCAGCCTTCATACCCCACGAGTACTCGCGGACTTGCTTTCGGCACGATAAGCTTTGCCATGGCGTCCGCTGTCTTCTCCTTCATCCGTGACTGGAAGAAACGCCACTTGAGAACGGCATTCTCTGCACTGAACTCGAGTAGGAAGTTGATGTTTTTCCAGAACACTCTCAGGCGTTCCAAGCACTGCCCGTAGCTGCCGGTCTTGTATGACGGAATACTGTTGGTCGCCTTGGCATACCGCTTCTTGCGCTTCTTGAGGTTTTCGTGGCAGTAGCGCGCCTTGTTCATCCCTGCGAGGTGTCGATACCCCCTCGTGCTGATCTTGACAACTTTCTCAACGTGCTCTGTATTCATCGTTTTCACAAAGCCCTCGCTAACAGCAGTACACAACGACCGCATTCCAGAATCGATGGCGATGAGCGCATCCGGCACGTAGTCGTCAGAAAGAAAGTTCCACTCGTCGTCGGTCTTCATTTGCTTGGGTTTCTTGTTGTCGTTCTTTGCCCCCGGCTTTGAGGTAACTTGTGACCGAGCGTTCCCGTGTCACGCAGTACAATGCACAGAGTGAGGAAGCGTGCGTCGAGCACCTTCCACAAGGACTTGTGGCGTTGAGGAAGAACGTGCGCAGCTCGCCTATTGGGCAGAGCGATGTGCACA
>JALBZZ010000223.1:0-45887 GCA_038051095.1 Globisporangium irregulare
TGTTTGGGCACGACGTTGCTGCGCAGTGGGCATGCGTTCTTGACGCTCGTGTTGTGCACCTCGACCGACTTCATGTGCAGCATGCACGGGAGGTAGTCCTGCGGCAAGCACTGGATTCCAAATTGGGAGTTCCCGTTCCTGAAAACCTCTTCTACGCTTCCTAACATCAGAGTCTGTAGAGCCTCTCTCGCATGCGTACTTCTGCGTTGTAGCTGATCGAATGATAGCACTCGACAGTTGTCCTTCAGAGGGCGATCAAGCAAGACGCACTCAAAGTCAGACGGACAGGCGTTCTATAGCAAGTTCGTAAGCTGCATGGGGTGCTGTTTGCGCCTGACGCCGTCGTGTACATCAGTCTGTGAGTTGTGCGAAAGCTCGACCTCCTGCAGTGAGCGACGCCTGAAGAAGTTTAGTTGGGTGTTTGTCGATCACAGTACCGTGTCTATCCAATCAAGTTTTGGCTATGGAGTTAGTTGAAGTTGTCAATAATCAGACGGCATCTCGTCATTAGCAGGTGATTTAAAATATACTTTATCGAGAGATAAATTGAAGCTTTTCATTTTCCCTTCTCGCACTCTGGTCAAGCATGTCAACTTGAAAAGCAGCAGCGAGACGAGACCATGTGCACTGGCGCCGCCAAGATGAAGTCCGTGAGCAACAAGAGGCAGAAGGCTGCCGCTGGTGGAAAGAAACAACTCAACGCATCTCTGGCGCTCCCTGTAGTTGTGCCTGGAGACGTGTCTGACCTTGCAGCGCTCCCGCTCCCGCTCCTCAAGCTCGTCTTTGCCTTCGCGAGCGATGAAGTCGATGGGAGATCGTACATTCCAGACCAGCTTTGTCCAAAGAAGCCTGTGAGTCTCCATCGAAGCATGTATGCCGCACTTGCTGATGGTGTGTAAAGCATGGAGTCAAGCGGTTGTTATGATTGTGGATGAGCCTAACACTGATGCACACGATTCGACTCCAGTCGGGTCTGTCACCTGACGAACTATCTGGTGTTTATGAAGTGCTTAAAGCAAAGGGCGACGGTATCCGAGATCTGCGAGTATGGTTTGACGCATCCCACTGAACTCGTTACTATATCCGCGAAGAGTTGAAACCGTCGCTCCTCGACGTCAAGCTGCTAGAGATCGAGTGGCAGCCCGTGCTCGCGAATTGCCCGCATCTGGCGCGCCTGGACCTATCGCTCGTGCATCTCAACAGCAAGCATCTGCTCAAGATTCTCGATGCCGCGTCAACTCATTGCCGCGGTTTGTAATCGCTGATCTCCCTGGAGTATCAAGGTTCGTACGATTTTGGGCCAAGACGGACAGATTTGCCGGGCATCATGCGTCAAACCTACCAAGCACTGCAGCGTTGGCACCAGTACCAAGGACCAAGTGGCAGACTTCGTCAGCTTTCAGTGCCAAATAAGAAGTGACCAGATTACGGAAACTATGAAAACAAGGAGTCCGACGATGACGAGGAGCTCAACGAAGACGTGGAATCCGACGAGTCCTGGAGCCAGGTCGCCATGTTCTGTCCAAATATTGAGAGTTTTCAAGGCTGGAAAAAACGACCTTGGACGGCTTGTACCCGGACGATGACAGCTCAACGAGTCGGTTGTGCGCTCTGGAGATGTGGTGCAACTTTTGTAGATCATGCACGCGATTTCATGGCTTCTGCTGGTCTATGGTTCCACTCGATGACGCGTTGCTGCGCATCTTTACCAAGTACCCGAATTTGAACATGAAGAAGATGGTGTTTGCATCCGGTCCCCCTTCGGCGGTGAGAAGACTTTCGTGTTCCAATAGCTCCACCGTCGAGACGAGCTAAAAGTTACATCAAGTGGGATCATCAAGGCGATTGAAGCGTGTCCGGCACTCGAAGAGCTTGCTTTTTGGTTCGGAAGCGAAGGCTGCAATTCGTATATGCTGATGAGAGAAACAGACAACAACGTCCTTCGCACTGCCATTGCTAACTGCCTTGGTTTGGCAAGCTCACGAGCTGCGAACTTACTGGTGAAGTCGGTCCTTCGAATGTGAATGGCATCACTGATGAAGGTATAATCGCCATCTCTAGACTGCCGAAGCTGGATCAGATCGCGATCCAGCAGATGAAAGTGACGGCAGACGATATCCTGGCGCTGATTCGAAACTCACCAATTCCCCAGCAGAAGCGATAGTCATCATCGAAATCGACATCATCGAAGGTGACCCGGTGTACTTCTTTGATGAGCTGGCGAAGTTTATGGAACTCCTTTCAAGATTACCAGCGAACTCTTTCAAGGGTATCGGTTTGAGCTGGCGTTGCAAGCGAGAGACTATTACGCAAACGAACCCCCAAGTTAGTGTGAGCGAGAACCAAGACTCCCAGGAACAAATCCTAGCGCGCCACTGGGACTTGGTCATCACGTTCGAATGCCACCAAAGCGATCGTGACGATGTCCTCCCCAGAGACATCCTTTATCTTGAAAGCGTGTTCTTCAGTTCACCTCGTGGAACGCCAAGATGCTCGGACAAAGCCTTCAATGCCTACTCTGACTAAGGAGTTCGACAGGTTTTGAAGTCGTTGCGGGCACTCGATATGTTGTGGCGATCGGTTGTCCAGGGAGAGAGGTCTTACCCCAAGAAAAAGCCTGATTGTGTGATGATTTGTGTTCCACCCCCTTTAAGAGAGTGGCAGTGGAGAGAGAATACAAAGAGCGAGAATGAGGTGGTTGCTAGTGTTTGTGTAGGGTCACGGAGGATGCAACAGTGCGATTGATGCAATTCGCTCGATCTTCACCACCAAGCAAGCCCGTCGTGCACGAGTCTCTCTCTGTCATTGTATTGATCGCTAAAATGTTTGTTCGCCATCAAATACAATCCATACATAGGTGATTCTGTCCATGACCATCAGTTGAGTACACCAGTAATGCTGTACTCGTGATAACACGGACACCTCCAAATGCTACGTAGCGGGATCGTTGCGCACCTTCGACAAACACGGAAGTTCCTGAACCTGCGCTGGTAAGGTCGGTGTGGGTGGCGCAATTAGGCTCGGTGTCTACCCAGTTGTATAAATTGTATACAGTATACTGTACCAAAAGGCGACATTATCATTTGTGTATATATTCTGAGATCTACAGAAGTGTTTGGTCCTTTCATTCGCCTTTCACAGGAAAAAGGTGGAACCAATGCCAATGATTGATGCGGTTGCCGCGCGTCACGCCGCCGACCCTCCCGCATATGAAGCGCTCGCTAGCGAGAGCGCCAGGCTGGTAAAGGCCCTGGCACCTGTGCTTTCACGCACGCTGCGCATGGCGGCAGGGGACGCGTCGCTCTCGCCTCTCGAGAGCGCAGTGCCCGTGCTCACATTCCAAGTCTTCCCGCTTAATGCCAACCCAGTGGTAGAGGCGAGTGGGAAGCAGCGAGTGTGGTTGCTGGCTGAGTTTGCGAGGCTCGTGATCCACTCGCAGACGCTGAGAGCTCTTCGAGAGCTCAAGACCGCGTTCTGGGTGAGCGTCCTAGCGTCCGAAATGATGGACACGTCGACGTCCGGCGTGGACACTTCGCTCTTGGGCAAACCCGAGAGTCCGCAGTATGTTATCGACTTTTGCGGCTTGGAGACGTTCGATGCGACCCTGGTGGAGGTGTTGATGAGGTTCATGACGATGCCCGCTGCATCCCAAGATGAAACTCAAGTCCAGGGGCGACCTCGAAAGAAGAAGATTGCATTTGGCCTCTCGTTTGCAAATTGCGACCTCACGAGCACGTCGTTGCAGTTACTCGAGGACTTTTTGGACCGCGTATTCGCGCATCCAAATCGCCAGTATGGCATCGATCTGCTAGATCTGAGCGACAACCGGATGGATGCTAGCGAGCTAGCGATTGTTGCGGAGATTGTGAAGAAGAACGCAGCGTACCAGATCGAAGAACTCAAGCTCAACAACATCGTTTCCGATGAGACTCTAGATGGGTTGCCAATAGAAGTAACACCGAATGAGTACCAACGGATTCTACGAGTGGTGCTCAATCCTCTGCAGGCTCCACCTCGGCCGTCCAGACCGAAGCTCAAGCGAGTGACGATGAAAGGGAACGACTTGTGTGCAAAGCCCTTTGCAGCACTTGGTTCGGCACTTCGCTACGGAAGCCCAGTGGTAGAGGAGTTCCTATCAAACTTCGTCGTCGACAATTATCACAGCGCGGAGGTCAAGCGAGAGTGCTGGCAGTGGCTCGCGTTTGGGCTCTTCTATCCGCGACCGAAGAGATTTGCTGGCGGGTGCAGACTTCGCAAGCTTGGTTCTATCCAATGCACTCTCCGAGCTATGGCAGTGTGTGTGGAGACCCTGCGAAACCCGGTAGTGCAATTGCTGAAGGCTGGTGAGCATGGACGCGATGAAGCCAGCAGCGAGGAGACTAACTGCGGCATGCTGATGGTGTGCACCGTGAAGAAAGGCGCGAGAATCCAGATCATCGAAAGCGGTTCATTGAAACGCTCACCAGCAATTCCGATGATGAGCGATGAGCGCACAGAGCTGGATGCTCTCTATGAGAACCCCACAAACGGCTCGGTTTGTGTCGTTGTCCCCGGGGTTGGTCTTGGGTGGATACAGCAAGACGACGTGGAGAAAATGGAGCGAGAGTCAGTCGAGCACCCATCAGCTCAGCTCGATGGGAAGTACGATGTGAAGTTCGTGTATTCCGAGTCTCAGGAGACGCAGCCCATCTTTCGACAGTTCATCAAGAGAATCGGCCGCCACCTCCGCAGAGTCGACTGCTCGAACTGCCGCTTCCTCGACGGCACACTGCAGCTCATCTTGGAGAGTTGCCCCCATCTTGAGCATCTAAACCTGCAGGCGTGCAGTTTTGCTGCTGCGGATGCGGATGCACTTTTGGTCGCCGTGGATGGAGAGTTGGGCAGTCGGCTGCTGTCGTTGAACCTCAATCGACTGCTGATTGGTGATGCTTTTGTGCAGAGACTCGCCGCAGTCTTGTCGAAAAAAGCAGGAGACGCTCCAGTTCTCCAAGAGCTTCGACTGAATGATACCAACATCAGTGCACGAGTCCTCGCGAGCTTGCACAGCGCCTTGAGCGTCAATCACGCACTTCGCTCTCTCGAATTGAAAGAAGCTTCAAATGTACTGAAGGCGGACGAAGGTCTACGCTTTCGCCAATCGTTCCATCGCCAATTGCTGCGATGTTCGGTACCAGAAGCGCAGAAACTTGCGTTCCTGAGCATCGTTGCTGTCGTGGAGAATCGAGAGGATGCCACCAGGATCAAGAAAAGCGCGCGGGATGAGCTGGATCAGTGGCTGCTGACCGTGATCTTCCAGTTTGCGGCAACAGAAGTGCGTCGAATGGTCTATCTGCACGGGGTAATCAGCGCTCCTGGGCGTCACTCCTAGTGGCTGAGCAGTGCAAGCTGCTGAATCTAAATGAAGCCCAAGCTACTTATCACTCGCTGACGTGACATATGAGTGCTGGCTTTCATTCAGCTTCTATTTACACCACCAACGCGATGAAGCGAGCGATTCTTATGAATAGCAGCCAGCGCTGTTATAAGAATCGCCAGCACAAAAATGTACAGGCACCATCAATATCCTCGGGGCAGAGGAGCGCATGCTGACCGCAGCACTCACTTCACAACTTTCTTCACAGATCACACTAAGGGTTCGTGTCGCAGTAGTGCCGATGATGACCGAGTCCATGTCACCCACCGTGGCCGAGTTATCACCGCGAAGCTCGAATGGTCAGGCACAGCAGCGCGTGTCCCTCTTGGAGAAACTCCAGCGGTTCAACGCGAAGCTCTTCATGGTCAAGAAGTTACTCTTCGTGATGCTCATTTTTGCGCTTGATATCCGTGACATCGTTTACAAGATCGCGTGGATCGGCCCCATGGACTCGTACTCGTTCGTATCGGGGAGCACGAGCATTCTGCATCCAGTGCCGTTAGTCTCAGCGGTGACACCGGAACTTCGCGCGCTGGACGCGGGCGAGCATGTAGCGTCCGGCTGGAGCTCGTTCCTATCCCAGTGCGACGAGCTGTACGCGTTTGGAGCTGACGGCGGCCCGTTCTTCCTGAGTGCGTTGGCAAAGAACTGCAGAATCCCCGTCAACTCTAGCAGTAACAACGGGACGAGAGTAGTCCCGCAGCTGGTGCTGACGAGCAACATCCGCGCTGATGCGCCGATCTGGGCGAGCTGCCTGCTCCTCCTTATTGGCCGCCGTCCGCCGATCTGCCAGGACCAGACCACATCGTATTTTAACAACCGGTACGCGTTCTTTGCCACGACGACCTTGAACAGCGACGTCGCTCCAATCGACAGTGAGGCCGAGACCGAGATCCTGCGCTTTCTGGATCTGATGAGCACGAGCATCCCGATGCACCGCGTGATTTGCGTCGAAGCATTCGAGCTCACCGAGGGCGAGACGGGGACCTTCACCGCCAACTTGTTCGGATGCGCCAGCCCAAATCTGTACCGCAGTGAATTCGTCGGGTTTGCGACAAAGGGCTATCAGAAGCTACTGCATGGCAAGGGATGGCTGACGAACGACGACATTTCTGTACTCGGCCAGCGATTCGGTATTCGCCAGAACGCAAAGAGTGTGTACACCATCGCGCACAGCCCCGAGTTGAACACGATATCGGTTCAGTCCCACACGTCGATTAATTTCAGCTCGTATGGTGCGCTGTACGCGGTCATGGTCGTGATCGACCTGTTCCTGCTGCTCACGCACTGCTACAGCTTCTTTGAGATCTTCAAGTGGATATTTTCCCCCAAGTACCGGGATCTCCAGCACTGGATTCGCGAGTTCGAGACCTCGCGAGACGACAAAATGGTCGTCCCAGAGTACCTAACATACCGCCGGCAGCAACAACACAAAAAGCCATCAAATCTTCAGAAGTTTCACCACCAACAGGATCAAAATGCCGATAACAACAAGCTCATCTTTCGAGAAGAGCGGTTTTACTCGTTTTTCTGCGCGTCGTATTACAAGAGCCCGTCGTACGTGTGGCTCATGCGGCTCACGCGCGTGATTTCCTGGATCATCATCCTGCCCAACTCGGTCGTGTGGACCTGGAGTGATTCGCAGAACGAGAAAGCGCAGGCGTACTTGAGCAGCATCAAGAGCTGGGTGCTGATCTCAAGCGCCGTGCAGATCCTCTGGCAGTGGCTTGTGCGCGCGAACGAGAAGCGCGCGTACCAGTTTGTGAAAGGAACATACATTACGAACCCCGAGATCATCGTCATCGGCGCGATCGCTTCCATGCAGCTGAGGGACGAGATCTTCCTCATGTGCGAGAAGAAGTGGGCGATCGAGAACCAGCGTGTGAACGATGTGATATCATTCCTCGGCGGGTACATCGCACACGGCAACACGTTCCAAAAGGCAAACGACTTTCGATCGACGACCACATCCGACATCCTCCAGATTCTCTATGGGCCGCTCTTCCACATCATTCTCCTGAGTCTCGGGATGATCGTAGCCTGGCTAGTTCTTAAGTTTGTGGTTTTCCTCTTTCTTGCGCGCGTTGGCATCAAGGAGAAACGATCGAATGCGATCGTGGTGGACACCATGGACTTGAACAACCTGAATGAATCAGCCAGGGACCTTACACGAAGCAGCAGCAAGGATGAGTCAATTTGTGAAGGCAAAGCGTACGCGCGGCTCCCATTAGAAGACGTGCTCGATATCCCAATCCGAGCCAACAGCCTCGTGCGGTACGGACTCAGCATGGAGATCGTTCGAGACGGCAAGCGGTACATCCGACCGAGTTGCTACCTGGACTATGGGATCATGCTCAAGCACGGCGAGTGGAAGCCTCATAGTGTCAGCGTAACCGATCTTTTCAAGAACAAGGCTTCTGATAAGCGCAGCATCAGCGACATCACGTCCGCAGCTGAGGCGATCGCATCGAGTCGCTCGTTGATCGCATCTCTCAAGTTCTTCAGCGAGTCCCGCACAAACAGTTTGCTGGAGGCTGCGACGCCAAACGGCCAGGACGCACTCTTGAAAAGCGCAATGGCCAGCCAAGAAGCAGGGGCGAATCGCGATCTGATCACCTCGATCATCCAGGAATCCGACGACATTGAGGGCAAAACCAACTGAGAGAGGGGACTCTGACCTTGGCTGGCTCAGGTTAGTGTCAGAGCGAGTGGGTACAACACTCACTACTCAGAGAGTAGTTTGGCTGGCGCTTTTGGAGTACTGTTCATTCAGGCGAGTGCTCTATGGTTTTGAGCTCGACGTCCACCACCTAACCAACCATTTTGTCGGGGTTCGTGAGTGATGGTAAATGTACCCATTTCACCAGTCAGTACCAGTTTTTAGAGTCGGATTTAAACGAGATCAAAACGATGCACAGTTATTCATCGCTTTAAATATACGTCAACTTAATCGAAAAGGTACAGTACAGGATCGCTGACCTGTGCTCTTTGGATTTTTGAAATCAAAAACTTGCTCCAGCTCATCCGAATGGCGATCGACCGCCGGCGGTGCGCGCGAGAGCCCTATGACGCCGATACTGCTGCTGCTGCTGCTGCTTTTGGCGACTGCCAGCGTCACCAGCAACAAGGCGTCGCTGGAGAGGAGCAGTTACACGGTGATGACGGTGTCGCAACTGCTGACGCTCTGCGCGTGCTCAGCCGCGTGAACACGGGCGTGCACGCCATCGACGATCTGGTAATTAGGCGTTCTGAGTGTATGTAGCGCTGGTGATCTCATTGTTGTATAGATGACATGGTCTCAATGGAAGGCTGCGTGCTTGCATATATTGTGTGCGTGTGTGAATGTGGATGTGTTTGTTTGTGACTTAGGTGGCGGACGATGAGAGCGATGAGCTCGTGGAGCAGCTCAACTTGCACGGCAACTTCATCGAGAGCATGGATGGCCTCGAAGCGTTCTCTGGGTGCGTGTGCATGCCAACAGTTCCGTTAGGAAGGATTCCGCCTACGTACTGGCGGTAAGCGGTCATCTGTTTTTAACGTGTGGCTAATTGCGGTATGTATGATGTATGGGATATGCGCAAACAGAGTGGTCGAGCTCTGCCTCTCCAACAACTTCATCCAGGAGATCTCATTCAGTGCGCTCGAGCAGCTCGTGCACCTGCGCATTTTGGATCTCTCGGCAAACAGGTGAGCGAATTTGTTCACAGCAGCAAGTCTACTATGCTCACTAGTAGCCAGGGTTACGGCTGACTGACTTGCTCATGGTGACGATCGTGCTGATTAAATGGAGAGCTTCAGTATCACCTCCACGCTAGGGTTTCCGCAGCTTCCTCGACTCGAAGAGCTCTCGCTGGCGCACAACAGTATTAAGGCATTAGACGGCCTCACTCGCCCGATCAAGTTCCCAAAGCTCCGGTACCTCGACCTGCGTCAAAATGATATCACAGACTACTACAGCATCATCTCGCTTCAGCATCACAAGGTTGAGCAAAGTAACAGAATATGAGGCTCCGGAGGTATGCCCCATGGTAACTTCGTGGCTGATGGATGTGTGTGTGTGTTGGCTTAATTATTCTTGCACGAGTATAGCGACTGACTCAGCTGCGTCTCCAGGCGCACGACGGATCCCAGATCAACCCAGTCTGCGAACTAGACGACTACACGCAAACAGTCATCAAGGTACGTGTCAATTCACTCACAGCAACCGCCATCCATGTAAATGCCAAACTGAAGAACCTGTGCGGTTTTTAAATTGGTGCAGATGCTACCACGACTGACATACCTAGACGAAGAAGAGGTGTCATTGCTGAAAGAAGTCGGGAATCTTTACATGCCAAAATACCAGTCGATCCTACGGCGCATCAAGCGGGATACAGCGGCTGCAGCCAGAAGCAACCAAGACCCTCAGCAGAGTCCAAACAATTCAACACCGGGGAAACCTAGAAGTGCAGGGAGGAGGACACCAGGGGTCACTCCAAGAGGTAGCAGTCAGCAAGCAGAATCGACACGACAAGCACCAAGGGGCAGTGCTGCCTCGCATTATCGGGACCAACCATCACAGTTGGCTCCGATACAGGCAGTGGTTGAGTCTACCGAGCAGCGAGGATTCATGATGCTGACAAGTCCGAGGAGGGAACGTGCTCAACCAACCGGGACTGTGGCCACTCAGAACCAGTCTCTTCAAATAGAGAATCTCCAAATGCCTAGTCCCATCAGATCTACTGGAGATGCAGGGCTGGTAACAGACAGGAGACCAGAGCAGCAGATTGGCAGTCCATCGGTTCGAATCACCCAATCGACTCCACAGGAACCTAACGTCCAGCGAATTCTGACCAAAGAAGCGGCGACAAACACGGATTTCGACTTTGAAAAGGAAATCCTTCGCCGTGAGCAAGCGATTATCCAGAAAGAGAACGAAATGCTCGCGAAGGAGAAAGAACGTTTCTCAAAGGAGAGCGAGAGCTTTGTCAAGGAGAAAGAGCTGTCTGCGCAGATTACAAATCTCCAGGAGGAACTGTCGGTGGCGATTGTGAGAGCTATAAAAGCCGAAATGGTTGCAGAGGAGGCAAACAACCGGTTAACGCAGAGAGAGCAAGATCAGGTGCGGTCGCATGAAGCGTCAGCAACTGCAGATGAGCAACGTCTGCAGGCGCAGACCAAGCAGCAAACTCTGCTAGAGAGCGAGCTCGCAGCGTTGAAGGAGTCACACCGCCTTGAGTTGGAGCAGCTGAAGACAATTGAGTCCAACTTGATGCGCAAAATCGACATCATGCAGGATAAAAACGAGGAGCTGGTTCGAGTGATGCAGGATAAAGAGAATGAGCTCCGAGCCAAAGAAGTCGCACTCATCAGAAGTGAAGTAAAAGTAGGTGAGCTCACTGTCTCTTTAGAGCGTGCTGTTGCTGAACAGAACAATGTAGCTCAGCGCCTCTCAAGCGAAGTACAAAATCACAAAGATCGACACGAGCAAACCGAGAAGAGAAACCTGCAGCTTGAGCTCCAAGTGAAGGAGCTCAAGTCAAACGTGGAGGCTGTGTACAACAAGTGCATCGAGAAAGACGAAGATATCCACCGACTCAAGCGAACGCTACTTTCCAAAAGTGAAGACATTGAAGATTTGAAAGCGCAGCACGTGAAAACGACCGATCGTGCTGAGAAAATGGCGCAGCAGCAGAACGAACTGTACAGGCAGCGCCTCGAGACGTCGATCGCGCAGATCGAGATAGAGTTCCGCAAAGAGCACTACCACTCGATGAGCAAGCTCCAGCTGTTGCAGAAGAAGTACCAGGAGATCAGTAGACACATGGCACGGCTGAAAGAAGCGTACCAGATGAGTCTAAAGCGAGAGGCTGATGCGCAGAGCGAGATTTCCAGGCTGCAGGCGATTCTCGAAGACGACAAGAGGAAGATGTTCATGGAGGACACGGAACGAGCCGACAAATTCAAAGTGACGCTCAAAAACCTTTCGGATGAAGTCACGGATCTGAAAACGCAACTCGATGCTGCGAAAGAGAAGAACGACAAGCTGAAGAGCGTCGAAGCCGCTACGGAAGAGCTTCGCGCGACCAACGGCAGATTACGGGCCGAGATGGCGCGGCAAGCGAGCGAAATCGAGGCACTGAAGAAACTCGAAGACGACCTCCAAGCTGCTATCAAGGCGAAGGACGTAATGCTCGACCACCAGCAAACGCAGATCTCGCAGCTGCGTAAAGAAAAGGAGGGAGGTGAGCAGCAACTGCAGGACGAGATTCTTGATCTCCAGGGACAGGTTGAGGATCTGGAGATGGCGCTGGACGAGAATATTCAAAAAGTCATGGACCTAGAGGCGAGACAGGAGCGACATGCATCAAAGCTGCATGAAAAAGAGCGCGCGCTGCAGGTGAAAGTGCAGGAAATCGACGATCTCTCCCACGAACTGGGGAAAAAGCACGGCGCGCTCGAGCTCATCGAGACCGAGATGGAACGCATGCGGGACGTGCTCAACGACCAGAACGCGCTGTTCCAGAAAAGGCTCGAGAAGTATCTGGAGCAGCACAAAGAGGAGCTGGAGCGCGTGAAAATCGGGGCCGAAGAGTCTCGCGAGCTGCTGCGCATCCAGTGGGAAGGCGAGCGCCGCGACATGATGCAGCGGTACGCGAGCGTCTCGAGCGATTTGAAAGACGTCGCAGCGCAGAATGCAAAGCTGCGCGTGAGTGTTGATTTTGAGAGGAAGCGCAATGCTCAAAGCGATCAGGAAATGCGCGTACTGCTTGCTCAGGTATGTGGATGAATTGATAATGAGTTCATGGGATCTATCTCTAACGTTGCATTAAAACTGATCACTCATGTTTGGCCAGATTGACCGCGAGCGCCACTTGAAGAAAGAGAATCTCAAGCACATCAAGTCGCTCTTTGAGCAGCTACAACAAGAGTCACCGTGAGTACGCGCGGAGAGTACTGTAAATTTGTTTGAGGCCTGGGCTTGTATTTATCGTGAAACTGGTGGGTTCGCCATATCGCCCACCCATGTAAACAAACCGCTCCGCATATTTTCTGGCTAGAACGAGTCTTCGTCGCTTGCATCTTCCGAGAAGTACTCGAGCTCTTCGGATTGAATGTCCTCTTCGTTGTCGTCGCTCGCTTCAGACTCGCTCCGCAGCGCTTTCCGCTTGGCCGCGTCGTCTTGCATCTCTCGCGCGTCGTCTTCGTCATCAGAAGCAGAACTGGAAGGTTTAGTTGTTGGTGCTACAGCTGACACGTCATTGTCATTACCTCCAGACTGATCTCGAGCTTCCTGGTTGTGGCTGTATGCAGAGTCACCCACTGGCTTGCCTGTTGCAATAGCAGCGTCTTCTCCATCATGCTGCTGGAATCTGTCGTGGATTACAGATTTGGACTTGCTGTCGTCGTTATCGCCATCATCATCACCAGTATTTCTCTGGTCGTTGTCATCACCCCTCGAGATGTCCATTGACGCGGAAGCCCCGGCGATGGACTCGTCCATAGCGCTCTCCTCGAGCTCACTCTCACTCTCACTCTCCTGCCCATTCTCGTCACCTTCACCACCAGAACCAACAACCTCAGTACCAAAAGCAAGCTTCCCAACCATTGCTGCGATTGATCTGCCACCACCAGCGCTAACTCCATTGTCCACACCAGATTTAGTAATCGGTGGTGGTTGCTGCGATGGCGACTGCTGCGATGGCGACACACTAATCTCTGTGGCCTGCAGGTGCGCCATCAAGCGCTCCAGCAGCCGCACTAGTTGGTCCTCCTTGACGACTGCTGGCGACAGAAAGCGCTGGTTGTCCTGCTGCAGTTGGCGTGCGACCGCGACCGCCTCCGAGTGCTTGGTCAGCGCGGGGAGCTCCACTACATGGAGCTTCTTCATGGATCTTGCCTGTTTGCCTTTGATATTGTCATTGCCACCATTGTAGACGTAGAGCGACGTGGTGGCACCGTCGTCGATGCTGCGGAGGTCGTCCTCGTACTCGAGCGCGAGCGTCGGGATCGGCGCGTACTTGAGCCCAAAGCGCGTCGGCGTGATCATCGCCAACAAGTACGCGAGATGAGCGGGATGATCAGCGTCAGCTTAATCTCAAGCAGCCGCATGCAGCGTCGTAAAGAAGCACCAAGCGATATCGATCCAACCAATGGCTTTTTGGTCGCGTCGTTTCGTGGCATTTGGATTGCAAAATGGAAACGAAGTGGTATTCTTTGTTGACTATAATTAGCGAATACTTTCGTATAAAAATACAATATATAAAGACTCAGAAAAATCCTTTTGAGATCAACTATATCTGCAATTGAAAACGGATACTTATTGAAAGAGGTAAGAAGGCTGATCTGCGACTTGGCGCGAAACCGATTCTTCCGCATAGTCAGTCAGCAACAACGCCACCACAAGCACCACCGCCACCGCCATGGCGCTGAGCTTAATGCATCCATCTCAGTCTCACGTATCACTCTGCATCTGTCGCCAGTCGACAGAGCACCACGCTGCTCAGCAGAATAGACCATGCACTTGCTAGGACGGACGTCACGACCGCCGTCTCGGTTCACTGCCGTGATGCCCCTTCTTCCTCCGAAAGCGTACCTCCCAGGCGACCAATCAGAGCTGAGCAGCTCGTCAGACAAAGACGCCAGTAGCGCACAGTCAAGTGACGACGAGAAGAGCTCTCCCGACAGCGAGAGTGACGACGAAGAGGGAGCCGACGCCGACAACGACGCCGACGCCAGCAGCAGCAGCAACTCGGACGACGACTCGCAGCAGCAGCGCATTCACCACCGCCCGCGCTCCTACTCGTCCGAGTCCTTCGGCAGCTCCGTGTCGTCCGCGCTCTCGTTCTCCGCTACGAGCAGCAGCGACGAAGAAGACCGGAGCGACGACCCGAGCGATCTATTCAACACGCTCGACCCTGAAGCAGCCAAGGCGCCGCTCTACCACCGCCAGCGAGGCTATCGCTACTCTAATAGCAGCAACAGAGAGATCACGATGCAGGCGATCCGGAACGCCGACACCATGGGCTTCCTCGCGCTGCTCATCCCGATCGTCGGCATCTCGACCATGGTCGTGACCGAGGGGCTCGCGTGCTCCTACCACTTCGACTGCACCAAGGACTACCCGACACTCTCGTACGCCGCGACATTCCGTCCCGAGGGCACGGCGTTCATGATCGGCATGTGCGGCACGGCGTTCTTTATCTTGGTCTCGAGCTGTCTCTTCTACTGGTTCCTGAAGCTGCGGCTCAACACCACGGGCGACGCGCAGGCGTACTACACGTCGCTCGTGTGCATTGTGGCGGGCGTCGCGACCGCGGTGACGCTCGCGGGGCTCGCGATCATGGACATGCGCAGCGCCCACGACGCGCACATCACGTTCACCGTGCTCTTCTTCATCTCTTCCTGGGTGCTCATCGTATTCTGCCACCTGGCGCGCCGGCTGCTGCTGCTGCAAGAGAAAGAGCGTGAGGCCATGACAATGAGCTCGACGTGCTTGTCCCTGGGTGGCGGTAGTGGCAACGCGGGCATCTGGGCGTCGCTCAAGCGCTGGCGAAAGCTCAGCATCCCCATGGCATTCACGCTCGGCCGGCTCTTCATCCTCGCGGGCATCGCCTCGACTGTGTTATGTAAGTACTGTGCTGCTGCATTTGCATATTGTGTGGGTGTAGGAACTTGCTTGTACTCACTTGTAAACTTCTGATTGCTCCCATTTGCCCTGCGTGTGACCCAGTTGGCCTGCTCTTCCTGTGTGTAAACGGCTCGTGGTCCAACCCGCTGGGCTTCACGGCCGTCCAGGAAGCGTTCTTCGAGGCGTTCGCGATCGTGTGCCAGCTCTTCTTCATGGGCACGCTCTCATGTGAGCTCTCGATGCTCACGAGGGAGGTCGAGGCGCGCGACTACATGGAACTCGAGCGCCGCGAATGAGTGTGGGGAATCAGATTAAACACCATACAAACAAACAAACAAACACAATTGAACCAGACGTCTGTCTCTATGCAAAACCTTTCGCTTTATCGCTAATCTCACTCAGGCTTGCTGGTTCACGTACTCTACAAAGAGGTCACCGATCGCCGCGATCGCGCACGGCCGCAGCTGCGAGATCTTGATGAACTGGCGGCGGTGGCGCCGCACTTCGGACGCTGGCATGCTGCGCGGGATGAGCAGCACGTTTGTGGCTTTCGGCACTTTGAGGTTGTCGGCAATACTCCCGTCGCGCTGGTGGGCGATTAGCGCGTCCGCTATGAGGCTCGTCACTTCGTCCAGCTCCTGCACGAAGCTCGTCTCGGCTACCGGCGCCTTCTTGGTGGCGAGTCCCGCTTTCACCGTCTTGCCGAAGCGGATCGCGTCTGCGATCTTGTCGAGCGGGAGCCTGTCGGCGGCGATGCTCTCGGGCGTGAGGTGGAACAGCGGGTTGTCCCATCGGTTCTTCTCAATCGGCACTTCGAAGCGTGATGCGAGCTCTTCGATTCTGTTGAGATAGAGGCGAAAAGGACTGGGGTGAGCGTCTGTAAAAGCGAGCGAGTCCCTACCTACCACAAGGACAGATACGTACAATAGTGGATCGAACTGGTCCTCGCGACTGGCGTTGCGCTCGAGCACGAGCGGCAGAGGCGTGTCGACGTACACGACGCAGTAGGTCGTGCTCTCGGCCTTGGCCTTGCAGAAGAGCTCGTAGCGCACGCCCTTGATGTAGTTGAGTGCGTCCAGTAGCACGATCGTCTTGGCATTCACGGCTTTCTCCACCGCGGCCTTGAGGGCGCTGCGCGAGTTCTTCTCTTCGCGGCCATCTGCACCAACACACCAACCAACACACAGTCGATAAGCACCACCATCACACTTACGAATGCCTTTTGATGCACGGGCAGCTCAGCTTGTACATTTGGGCTCGGTACCTTTGTAGCCGTCGCGGCGGCTGACGTTGACGGTCGCTTCAGTGATGTGCACGACGTCCTCCTGCACGTGCTCACGCAGGTACGCGGCGAGCGCGTCAGCGATGAACGTCTTGCCAGCACCAGGCAGGCCGCAGAACACCACCAGCGGCATCCTTGGCGCTTTGACGTGCTTGGCTTTGATGTTTGGACGAAAGAACGGCTTAAGGGTGCTGTAAGTGCGCGTGCGCACTTACCAACATACCAGTAAGATGTTGAGTGACGGTAAAGCACTGGTATCACTCTCAAAACTGGTTGTATACCCAATGGTTCGGCATTTGAAATCCTTTCTTGAGTGACAGTCACTCGCTGGTGTGCCACAGTCGCTCGATCTTTTATAGGAATCCATCATCGAATCAAAAAGAGCTGCAGTATCAAATTATACAGGTTGTTTACAAACAAACTGTATTGGTGAGAATAGCATTGCATGGACGTTACATTAATATATAAAGGTTTTTACCTCATTCAAAAAAAATGAGACAAACCAGAACCAGCCTCATCTCATCTGAGTCGACAAAACAGAAACGCGCGAAACGAGTGGTCGACAACAGGCGGAAAGGAGACACGGCGCAACCAGAACATGGCTACGCTGCGTGATGCTTGGTGCGATTGGGGAAACGGCCACGCAACGAAAACTGGATCTCTTCATCTTCATCTACGGTTTGCCAATTGACGGGGTCCAAAAGCACGTCGACGAATCACCCCAGCTGAAGACCGAGACAGCGCATCCTCATCAGCGCAAGCGTACCCACACTTGAATTCCCGCCCTTGTGAAGATGTTGACGCACACACAGCCAGTCAAATTTCGAAACTGCGCGGGATCCATTCTGGATGGTGGCTTCCCTGTCGGCCTTCCTCTCAAGATGATCCACAGGAAAATGAGCACAGCACTGTGTGTGTGTGGGGGGGGGGTCGAGGCCACCATATATGCTCCCCTCATTCTAGAATCTGCTCCCTCGCGCACGCATCCGCTCTAGGCTTATCTCCAGCTCTCGTACTCCGTTACCTGACAGCGAGCTAGCACTCAAGTCTACCACGATGAGCAACAACGCCTCGAACGAGAAGACCAGGTTGCTGAGCAAGAAGAGCCCCGAGCCCGAGCCGGAAGCACAGTCGCTGCTGCAGCAACCTCAAATCAAGAAAGCGGTCGACCCGCGCGTGCATGGCGTGCACGACCTTATCCCGTTGAACCAGGAGCTCTGGGAGCTCACGAGCATGGCCGTGCAGCTCTCGCTGCGCCAGATGGTGCGCCAGGCGATGACGATCACCGACAGCGCGTTCCAGGGCCATATCGGCACGAAGCAGCTCGCGGGTGTCTCGCTCGCCGCGATGTGGATGGGTGTGCCGTCGACGTTCATCCAGTTCTCGATCCAGGCGATTAGTACTTTGTGCAGCCAGGCGTACGGTGCCGGCAACAACAGGCTCGTCGGTATTTGGCTGCAAACCGCGATCATATTCTCGGTCATCGGCGCAATCCCCGTAATGGTGTACTACTTCTGCGTCGGGTACTTCATCGGCATCACGATGGAGGATGAGGAGACAGTGCACTACGGCAGCCAGTTCGCGATGGTCATGGCGCTTGGTCTCATCCCACAGTACATCTACGGCGCGTGCTCGACGTACTTTGCCGCGCAGGGCATCATCATGCCGGCAACGATATGCAGCGCGCTCACAATGGTCTTCAACGTGCTCTTCAACCAGCTGTTTATCTACGGTGCGTTTGGCTGGAAAGGGCTCGGCTTCATCGGCTCACCGCTCGCGACCGTCACGAGCACGTGCTTGCAGCTGATCCTCTTCCTGCTCTACACAGTGTGGTGGAAGCGCTACCACGAAAAGTACTGGGGCGGCTGGACGCGCGAGTGCCTCGAGCAGGAGCGTGTGAAGGTGTTCCTGAGCTTGGCGATCCCCATGGGTGCGTCCTCGGTCGTGGACTGGGCATCCGCTGCGATCGCTGGCGCGTTCTCGGGCTTCCTCGGTCCCAACATCGCCGCCTCACAGTCCGTGCTCGGCGGCGTGTTTGGCGTCGCGAACTCAGCTGTCAGCGGGTTCTCCACCTCGACGCAGATCCGCATGTCGCGCTACCTGGGCAAAGGCAACGCCGCGGCCGCCAAGCGCGTGTTGTACATTGGCTCGACGATTGTGTTCTCCGGTGCGATCATCATGCTCTGCCTCGTGCTCACGCTGCGCAACTACCTCTTCCAGGTGTGGAGCAACGACCCAGTGATCATCGAAATGTGCTCGTCTGCGCTGCTCGTGTTTGTGATCTGCATCCTCGTGGCGTTCGTGCGCTTCTTGCTGACCGCGGTCATGAACGCGCTCTCGCTCGCGCACATCAACCTCTGGGCCAACAACTTTGCGTCCTGGTGCATCTACATCCCGTTCAGCTACTTGCTGCCGATCACCTGGGGCTGGGGACTCGACGGCTTCTGGTGGGCTGATACCTACGGCGAGATGTTCAAGGTGCTCATCCTGCTCTGGGGGGTGTCTCGTGTTGACTGGCAGGTCGCGGCCAAGCGTGCTCAGGAAGCTGCAGAGGCGAACGGACTTGACGAGGATGATGCAGAGCAGGAGAGGCAGCAGCTGGTCGCGTACGAGAACGAAGCGCTCGTGGGGCGAACGCCCGAGTCCTTCCGCACGCCCACGCCAATGACGCCCTCCACGCCCTACCACACGCCAGTGGCGCGTCGACGCGTGCGATCGATCGCGACCCCGAAGGCTGGCAAGGGGCACGCGAGAGCCCAGACCCCGAGCGCTCGCGTGCGTGCGTAGGCAGGCAGATATCCAGTACTACTCGTCAGCGAGGAGGACAGTGGTCGTAGGATTATGACACTGTTGTTCGTTAGTTGGCTACGTACGTTGGATGACGACTGAAGAATATCCAGAAGATTAACGAGAACACAGCAAGCATGGGAATCTTCTACTGAAACGAGTCTTATTCATAGTGCAATCCCATTGGAACGCAGAGAGCTACCGATCAGTAGTTGGTCAACGGCACCACGCAGCTAATCTTGGAGGAAAAAAAACATGGTCCAAGGAGAGAACTGATCCTCAGTCCTGCTTTACGCATCTGTTCTCGCTTCGCTTTTCACTAAGGCATTCCTGAAGGACAAGACCTGCAGAGGACTCTCAGAGTTTCTGGCTGTCTGTCGTGCGGAGAAGGCTCAAACGATCTCGCTGCCTTTTGCTGTGAGTGTATTCAAGATCGCAGCGACTTGGCTAGTAGGCGCGACCGCACGAACCTCCGCGCTCGATCTCAACATGGACCCTCAGACCAAAGAGCTCAACGTGCTCGTACGTCACGTTCCCCGCATCGTCGTGTCGAGGTTCATGAACAAACCCGAGCGACTACGCGGTCCTGAGTCCACGACCTTCACTGCTGTGCTCGCGCTTTTCGACATCTCCGGGTTCTCGTCGCTCGGCAGCAAGCTTAGTGAAGACGAGCGGTTCCGAATCAACAGCAAGCCGGCTATGGGCGGCTCCAACCGGTTCAGCGGGGGTAGAGCTGGTCCAGATGCATCTGAGATCGCGAGTCGTGCCTTGCTGCTGCCAACGCTTGGCACGACCGACGAGTTCGATGCACGTCGCAGCTCGCTGCGCAGTAGTGAAGGAAGCACGGGACGAGAGGCGGAGAATGTGAACATCGTGCCGCGGGACCTCATGGTCCAGCGCCGACAGAGCGCAAACTTGATCCTCTCGAACCAGAACATCGGCCAGCGGTCCGTGAGTTTTGTGGGTCGCTCCAAACCCGCGGCGCCACAGGGAGTGGCAGTGGAGACCCTCACAAAGACGCTCAACAAGACGCTCGAGCCAGTGATCGACGTCATCCTGCAGCATGGGGGCGACATCATCAAGTTTGCAGGCGACGCGATTATTGTGCTCTGGGAGACCGAGGCGAGTCTCGGTGAAATAACTCCACCGGGCCACCTCACGTACAGCGCCGTGAGGTGCGCGCTCGAGGCGCTGCAGATCCTCGAATCCATCTCGGTCTCAAATGGAAACCTGTCGACTCTGGGCATGCACGTTGGCATCGGCGTGAGCAAAGTCACAGGTAACCACGTCGGCGGCGTGCTCAATCGCTGGGAGTTCTACCTGGGTGGGGACGCGAACCGACAGATCAGTGAGGCTGAGCAGGACGCGAAGAAGGGCCAGATCGCGCTCTCCAGTGAGGCGTACAGCACGCTGAGAGACTCCCAGGAGAGTTTGGATATCGAGTTCGAAATGGGAGCGACTGCAAACGGGAACCACATCGTCTGGAGCGTATCGCAGTCCTCGCATCATCGGCGGCGACGGCTCCAGAACCTGAGGCCGAGTCGAGAGCTCATCCCGTTTTTGCGAGGGTATGTGCCCGGGACGATCTCGTCTTACCTCCAGAAAGGGCTTGTGCTGAACCCGTGCACGCGCAATGTCACCGCCGTGTTCATCAAATTGGAAGGCGTGAAAGAGATCGCGGACCCCACGCAGCAGCTAGAGCATGTGCAGAAGTACCTTTGCCTGATTCAGGAGTCCGCGTACAAGGTCCAGGGCACGCTACGACAGTTTGTGATCGACGACAAGGGTGCTGTGGCGATCGTCGTAGTCGGACTTCCGCCATTCTACCATGAGAACAACGGTGAGGTCTCTAAAACTTGCAAGCACTAGGCACTTGTGCCGTATTGAGATGCTAACTAGCTAACTAACCATACCACCTTGGGTTATTATTTCTTGGGACAGCACTACGTGGCGTCAAGCTAGCGAGCTACCTTCTCGACAAAGAGATCCCAGCATCCATCGGGTACGCGCTCCTTATTGCTGAGCTATCTCTTACCTCTCTGGCTCATCTGTGTGTGGCTCGTATGTCCTGTACGCAGCGTCACAACGGGGAACGCGTTCTGCGGCTCGGTCGGCAGCAACGTTCGCGCCGAGTACGCGGTCGTGGGGGACGTGATCAATCTGGCAGCACGGCTCATGTCGGCAGCGGATATCGGTCAAGTGCTCTGTGACGAGAAGACCCGGGACGAGACGAAAGAGTCCATCAAGTACCTGGACCCGAAGGAGATCAGCGTCAAGGGCAAGATCGCGCGGGTGAAAGTGTTCCCTGTGCAGCACCAGCAGACCAAAACGAGTCTGGACCCGAACTCGCTCCTGGACTCGGTGCACGCACTCCCTTACGGTTGTGAGCAACTGGTCGAGAACGTACCGCTCTTTGGCTCGTCATCACTGCGAAGTGACCGCCGGGGAACAGCGAACACTGCGCATCGCGTGCTAATCGTCGCAGGCGAGAGCGGCACGGGGAAAACAATGCTCCTGCGGCATTTCCTGTACCACCACGCGCGGTGCTTCATGGGTGTCGGGGACCCCGTGGACTCGACCACCGAGTTCCATGCCTGGAGCGGCATCGTACGTGAGATGACGCACCGCACCGTCAAGATGGCGAAAGGTACGCTTACCGCCAACCTGTCGTTCAGTGCTGACTCACAGCGCAACGTCGAAGAGCGGATAGACAACGCCATCGCCGCGGCGAACCTAGAAGCAGACCAAGGAGCTGGCGACACCGAGGCGCAGTCTAATCTAGGAACGACGAATGACCTATTGAAAGCCATTGACTTGCGCAGCTTTGGAGTTGAGCGCAGCAGTAGTGATCGCAGCGTCACTAGCAGCGAGAAGAGCAATGCGTCGGCGTTTTCACTCCAGAAAGGCATTCAGCTGGCTGGACAACGAGCGTTTGGAAGCCTCGCTGCCACCTACGAGCGCGTCCCCGTCGTGGACTATCTGGTGCACAAGGCTCGAATATCGCGGTCCATGGTGTCGATCCTGAATGATTTACTGCCTTACGACCAGCTGTACCAGGGCTCGTTTGGTGCGTTCATGAAGAGCGAAGAGCGCACCAAGGCGCTGGAGCACATCATCTTCTCGATGGTCGAGGCGCTGAGCGCGCACAAGCCCATCCTGCTGATCTTCGACAACGCCCAGTGGATGGACGGCATGAGCTGGAGCCTCGTACTCAAAGTGCTCGAAGAGCTCCCGAACGTGTTCTGCCTGATCGCGGCGCGGTCCCAGTCACGCACGATGAACCAGCCGCTCTTTGAGCTCATCGAGCAACTTCCCTACGTGAAGCGGCAGGAGATGAGGTGTTTCTCGTACCAGATCACGAGTCTGTTTCTCTGTCAGCGCTACCACATCGCGGTCATGGACACCCAGGTGCTCGACTTTGTGTACGCAAGGACCGACGGGAACCCGGCCGAGCTGATCAAGCTCATGGAGTTCATGGTCACGTCCAAGTACATCAGCATCGACCGCACCACGGGCATCGTGACGATCCTGTCGGACCTTGACGACCTGGATATGCAGGTGCCGCAGTACACCCGCGCGCGGGTCATGTCCTGCATTGACACTCTCGACGGACTCGCACAGCTCGCGATCAAGGTCATCAGCATCAACCCCGAGCCGGTCGAGGAGCGCATGGTGAATCGCATTCTGAACATGTTCCTTGTGGCCGAGCGCGACGACAGCGGCAACGACCTCGGCGGCTTCAAGCTCAAGATCCCGCACTCGGACTCGGCGCTCTCGATTCAGAAGCAAGTGCGCATCGGGCTCACCGAGTGCGAGAAAGAGGCGATCCTGACCATCGACGATCGCAAGAAGATGCTCTTCTTCAACTCGGAGGAGATGCGGCTCGTTGTGTACGACACGATGCTGCCCTCGCAGCGTGAGGCGCTGCATACGTTGTACTGCCACTGGCTCAGTGAAACGATCACCACAGATCCATCGTCGCTCGAGACTCGCCTACCGTCGCTCGCATCGGAATCCTCTTGTACAGAGAACGCGTCACCACCCCCAGCAACAGCAGTCATGCCGGTGCACCACTACCAGCAACTCGCGATGCTCGGGTACCACCTGTCGCGCTCGGGCAATCCCAAGGCAGCTCTGGAGGCGTATCTGAAAGCCGCAGAGCAGGCGATCGAAGCCAAGGAGCTGGCGTTTGCGACCGACTGCATGCAGTCGTCGTTCAAGATCCTGGACGACCAACCACGCAACCGGAAGCTAAACGACCTCGACTACATCCTGCTGCGCAGCCGTGTCGAGTTCATGCGCGGTGCGATCGCCGTGGAGAAGAGCGAGTGGGAGAACGCGATCACGCACATGTCGTACATCATCCGGCTTTGCCAGCGGAAAGGCAGCGTGCTGCGACGGTACTCGTCGTCAATCCACCAGGACGGCATGTTTGAGTCCACCAAGACCTCGAGTCTGATCCTGAGCAGCATCGGCCCCTCTGCAGGGCGTCGGCCCTCTACGCTCTCAGCACTGGGGCTCTTGCGACTGGACCCCAACTCGCTCTGGTACATTGAAATACAGGAGCGGTGCATGCCGAGTCTGATCAACTTTCGCTACTTCACGGCGTGGACCCACCAAACAGCCACGAGGTTCCTGCGGCGGCGCAACAGCAGCAAGTCCCGGCTGCAGATCGACGGTCGCGGCAACCCACTCACGTGCATAGGCTCGAGCTCCTCGCGCATCCAGCCCGAGGAGACGCTGCTGGTGCTCAACCAGGTGAACTTCTACCGGCGCAAGGCCGAGATCCTCATCAAGAAGATCTACTACTCCAAGCACAAGCAGGAGGAAATGAGTCGCGACATCCAGAAACTCACGCAGCGCAGTCTCCAGACCAAGCAGAAGCGATGACGATAGGAAGCAAAGGATAAGAACAGGTTTTAGAGCTCATCAGCAACATCCATAATATTTATTTATTAAGTAAGTAAAATTCCCACATGCACACGCCCCAGAAATGAATGGCAAGCCAGTTGCTTAACTGTCCAGGTTGAGCAGGTCCATGATGACGCCGATCTTGTTCTTATACTCCATGTGGCCGTTGATGACGCTCGACAGGTTCACGTTCTCCACGCCGCCCACGTCGATCGCCGCGATGCCCGCCGAGTTGAATGCCCAGCCCTGGTACCGGTACATCACGCCGAGCATCCAGTCGTTCTCCGAGAAGCCATTGATGAACCGTCCTGCGACCACGCGTCTCGCGTTCTTCCAGTCGTTGTTCGCGCCTGGCACAGGTGACCCCAGCAGCACGGCGTTCTCCACGATCCCACAGCACTCGTCCGGCTTCTTCGCGAGCTCTTTCAGACACGAGAAGATCAGCCGCGCACCCATCCCGTAGCCAACCAGCGTCACAGGCCGCAGCCCTTGCTCGCGCTTCTGTAAGGACTGCGCGAGCAACTTGCCTGACTCGTCCGCAGCGTTCATCGCGAGTACCCAAACATTGTCGATCATGTCCGCCAATTTTAGGATCGTCCTCGGGATCGCCACCGCTGCAAAGAGCGCGGCGAGCGCCGTGTGCTTGACAATCTCAGAGTTCGCGTACGTCATCACCTGCTCCTTCGCAAAAGAGCGCATGGACTTGCCGAACCTCCGCAAGAGCGCTTCTTCCCACACCAGCACGTACTGATCACCTTGGTGGAACCGATCTTTCCAGCGCCAGGCGCGCATCACCTCGGGGGTAAACGGGCCGACGTCATTGCCGGAAGCGTACGACGCAGCGCGAGATGCAGCGAGCATCTGCAGTGGGTCGCTGCTTTCTAGAGTGGCAGCAGTCGTGCCTCCGCCAGTAATACTGTAGGTTCGGCGCAAGATGCCAAAGAACTCATCTTCGCGTCCTTTGTAGCGGTCCATGACTTGGTCCGCCTGGTCCACTTTCTCCGGGTTCTTCTCCCGATAGAACGCGCGTAAGTACTCGCGACTGTCGCCCCACGAGCGTCGAAACCCTTTTGCCGCCGGTGGGTCTTCTTCGTCAAGCCACCCAGAGATGCAAATGTACACGTTCATGCTGTCACCAGAGGACACCAAGTCAAAGTGGAACTCATGGACACCCCGTGTGCGCGTATCGGTCTTCATGCCGACGACGCCCGCACCCGCCGTGCCAAAGAGGATCGTCGCTGCATGTATACCGGCAGTCGAGCTCACCGCTGTACCGATCGCAACGCCAGCACCACCAAGCGCAGTCAGACTCGCTGCGATCGCCGGCGCCGCCGCAAGTCCACCGGTGATCGCAAGCAGCGCGCCTCCAGTAACCGCCGCCGCGCCGATCGTAACGTTTCGCCTCCAGTCCCAGACATTGAACTTCGCGGTTGTCTTCTCGAGCGGCATCGCTGTGGCTTCTGCGAACAGCGCGCGGCCGATGGCCACTTCCTCAAGCGTGACGTGCTCCCATTCGATCTCCATCACATCCGCGAGCTGCCGAAGCAGCACCCGCGCGCGCGCGTCGTAGCCGATCGCCTTGACCGTGAACCAGAGCTGCTTCTTGAGGATCGTGAGCCGGAACGCCTCTTTCGTCTTGAGACTCGACAGTTGGCCAGTGTGCTGCTGCTGGTTGCCCTTGAGCTCATCCTCGTTCTCGTTTTTCTTGTCCTTCTTGTGGAAAAATGCCTTGAACCGCTCGCCACCGGACGCCTTCACGGGCACCAGCAGCTCCAGGAACGGCGTTGGGTTCAGCGTACTCATCGGTTGCATCTCTTTACTGACGCTCTTGCTGCTGCTCCTGCTGCTGAAGCGACTGCTATTGCTACTCCGATTGTTATCATTCTTCGGCGATACATCATTTCCATTTTCCTGGAGCGCCGCGAGCTGGGACGTGAGCATCGGCAGGTACGCATCGACCTGCGAGCTGGGCAGCGCCAGAAAGTGCTCCACGAGTAGTTGCAGGTACTGCTTGGACCACTGGAGCGACGACGAGCCATCATGCACCTCCGACAGCAGACACGCGCAGAGGCCCGCGAGTCCGCGCTTCTGCGCGTCTGAAAGGTGGTCGGCGGCGAACGCCAGCGCCTGCGCGTCCATCGTCTGCGGATCGCTGGTGGTAAAAGGGGAAGCGGTGGTGGTCTCCTGGCTGGTGGTAGCAGAGCTGCTGCCGCCGAAGAGCTTCTTCATGTAGAGCGTGGAGATGGCGAGGTGTTCTCTGTCTGATTGATGGCTTCTTGCAAGTTTGGACGAATGAGAGAGTGACAACGGTAACATTATTGTGAGAAAACTAGTGAGTGGGAAAAGAGTACTGTGCTTCATAAAACAATTGGAGCGCACAGAATGCTTATAATAGCATACACCAAACAAACAAAAATCGGATGGTAAAGACTTTTGACAATTACAGTACGCATTGATATAATTGGCAGATGCGTGTCACATTTTGACCACGATTACCTATTCAAAACCTGGATCAGGGATATCGGTTAGGACCTCATCAACCCTCGAGCTTGAGCAGGTCCATGATCGCTCCAATCTTGTCCTTGTAGTCAAAGTGGCTGGTGATCGTGGCCGAGAGGTCGACGTTCTCGATGCCGTCCATCTGGATGGCCGAGATCCCAGCGCAGTTGAGTGCCCAGCCCTGGTACCGGTACATAACCGCGAGCATCCAGTCGTTCTCTGAGAAGCCGTTGATGAGTCTTCCCGAGACGATGCGTCTCGTGTTCTTCCAGTCGTCCTTGTCAACGGGTACGGAGGCCCCCAGCAGCACAGCGTTCTCGATGATCCCGCAGGCCTCGCCCTCGGGCTTCTTGCTGAGCTCCTTGAGGCACGATGAGATCATGCGTGCACCCATGCCGAACCCGACCAGCGTCACGGGTCGCAGCCCCTGCTCTCTTGTCAGCAGCGTCTGCGCGAGGATCTTCCCGGCCTCATCCGCAGCCTTTAGCGTGAGCGTCCAGACGTTGTCGATGACGTCTGCCATATCCAGGAGCGTCTTTGGCAATGCTACCGCCGAGAGCAACGCGGCGAGCACCGTGAGCTTGCCCAGGGTCATGAGCTCGTCGCCCGCGGCGGACACGAGCTTGTCCTTGGCGTACGAGAGTGCAAACGACCGCATCTCGTCGCCAAAGTCGCGCAGCAGCTGCTCTTCCCACACGATGCAGTATTGGTCGCCCTGTGGGAAGCGGTCCTTCCAGCGCCATGCGCGAAGCTTCTCCGATTCTTGGGAATCGCTCAGCTTGGGCAAATTCAAGAGCGGGTTCTTCGTCGCTGTCGCTGTCGCAGCTTCGCCATCAATACCGGTAGTAACATCAGGAGGAACTTCACACAGCCCAAGTGGGTCACTCTCCGGGCTCCCACTTTGGATGCTGTAGGTCTCGCGCAGACTCTTGAACAGCTCGCCCTCACGACCTTCGTAGCGAGCCAGGATCTGGTCCAGCTGGTCGACTTTGTCCGGACTGTGCTCGCGATAGAATACGAGCAGATACTCTCGGCTGTCCCCCCAGGGGCGCTGGAACCCTTTCCCAGCAGGCGGGTCGTCCTTGTCGAGCCAGCCCGAGATACAGATGAATACGTTCATGCCGTCGCCAACAGAGCGCAGGTCGAAGTAGAACTCCTGGACACCGCGCGTGCGCGTGTCGGTCTTCTTGCCGACAACCCCAGCACCCGCAGCGCCAAAGAGCACACTCGTCGCTGTCACCCCTGAGGCCGAGCCCACAAGCGTGCCAGCTACCGCTCCCGCCTCGCCGAGTGCGAGCAGGCTTCCCGCGATCGCTGGCGCTGCGAGTCCGCCGGTGACTGCCAAAAGCGCGCCTCCAGTGATTGCAGCAGCGCCAATTGCAGCTTTGCGCTTCCAGTCTTTCAGATTCAAACTGGGCGTCAGTTTCTCAAGCGGCATCGCGGTCGCTTCTACGTAGAGCGCGCGTCCCACGTTACCCTCTTCTATGACGATCTCCTGCCACTGGAGGTCCATGACTCCCGCCAGGCGACGGAACAATGTTCGTGCACGCGCATCGTAGCCGACCATCTTCACTGTAAACCACAGCAGCTGCTTCACGACACGGAACCGGAAAGCTTGCGTCAGATCTCCAGCGGGAGTAATAGCTGGAACCGATGCACTTTTCGTTGGAGCCTTGCTTGAGCCGAACAGCGAGCTCCAGCCACTAGACTCGTGCTCCACTGCAGGCGACGATGAACTCGGCACGAACAGCGCCAAATACGGCGCTGGGTCCAGCATTTTGGTGTGCTCCGCAGAGCTGTAGCCCTGACGTGCATCCTCCTGTTCCGCTGTCAGCATCGGCAAGAACGCATCCACTGCAGCCGCAGCAGGAGTATCACTACTGGTAGAACCCTCAAGTGCAAGGAAGTGGGTCACCACAAGCGCGAGGTACGTCTTTGACCACCGCAGCTGGATTGAGCCGTCGCTCACATCGGGGAGTACACAGGCGCAAAGCCCTGCGAAACCGCGCTTCTGGAGCTCGGAGAGCTCGCTGTCGACCGCGAACGCCAGCACATCTGCCGACAAAGTGAGTGCAATTGGGGCAGCGACGGCGGCGACAGGCGGTTGCTGCTGCTGTTCGCCAGCAGCAGGCGCAGTGGTAGCAGGAGATGAAAATGGCGACGACAGTACAGTGCTGGGCGTCGGGCTCTTACTGCTGCTGCCGCTGTCGCCGCTGGGGACAGCTGGCTCCTTGGAGCTCTTGCCGAAGAGCGTATTCAGCATCGTTCTCGCGCTTTGGGCTGTGGAGCTTTTTTTAACCCTGGGAGGGAACGGTGATTCCCTCCTAGGTTCAAAGCATTTCAAGACTCGAAATGGATCCTTTCAAACCAGGCTAGTTCTTCTGTTCTTGAATGCATGATGCTCGGCAATACAGCGGCTGATGGTTACGAAAAGTTATTGTGCAATTCAATATTTGACAATGTTTGTGTTCCTGACCGTTGATATGTTGATTCACACTGCGCGCCTTCAGAAGCGAAGTCATCTTGGTCCATTGCAATGCTCACATTGCGATCCTTGGACACGCCAACCACAAGTCCCGTCCTCCTTAGCCCAGCGCGTGATGTCGACGGGGGTAGATTTCATTAGCCGCGACGCAGCGACATTCTCAAACTCGCCTGCCCGGCTCACGTATCCACGCCCTCAGGTCTCACCTCTTCTTCGTAGTCAAGAGATTCAATTCCTCGAGTGCTCGCCTATATCCGTCCCTATCGTCACTCAAAAGCTGCGCGAATGGCACACCATCACGCTTCAAGTCAGCAAACACTTCGTCGACTGTTGGGTCCATGCCAATCACGCAGAGAATCACGCAGAGCTCGCGCTTGTCTGTATTTGCGAGCTCCACTAGTAGCAGCTTCTAGCTTCAGCACTTTGCCAGAAACAACGTGGTGGTCTGGGTTCTTTATAAACTCGCCCCACTCGACAACATCTTGCGGCTGATTGAGCATTCGAGGGCCAGCCATCTCTTCAGAATAGGCGAATCCCGAATTACGACTCGCCTCATGCGCGAAAGTAACCCTAAACGTGTAGGCACTGCGCAATAGCTGCTGCCTGCAAGTTGTCTTGAGCTTCACCAGCGTAGGCGAATGCGATGGTGTACGCCATCTTCAATTGCTTTCGGAACACGGCGACGCCTGCGTCATCTGGGAGCACCACGAAGGCTGCTCTTGGCCAGAACGCTTCACCACGCGCGGTCACGACAACAAACCACGCTTTCTGCGTCATGTTACTCCTTGTCCAATGCAAAAGTCGAATTCAATTCGCCAACTGGCGACAGTATTGGTACTTCGTACGCAAGGCGCACAAACTGTCAGATGATTTTATTAGTCAAGTTCTTTCACTTTTATTAGTCAAGTTCTTTCACCGGGAGCCATAGCAGAGCCTCGGGTAGGGTAGGTATTCTTTGCTTGAATAGGACTACGGTGTAGCTACCTACAGTCTTTTCGTTCTTATAGCTGACGACCGAAACGTGACCTCAAACACGCAATGCCTCTAGTTTTTTGTGCTCAAAGCCTTCTACTCTACTATAGCTGAACGTCCATCACGTGTTGCCGACGTATTGCGTTGATTTTCGCGTTCTCCCTAACTTGAAGCTCTCTGCGCAAGATCTTTCCAGATAATGTCCTCGGGATCGCGTCGATGAACTCCACTTCGCGCACAATCTTGAACGGTGCGACTCTGGAAGCGACGAATTCGAGGATACGCTGGGAGGTGTCTACCTCTGGGGCGTGCTTCAGGACCACGTACGCCTTGGGGATCTCCTCGCTGGTCGTGAAATTGAAGCCGCGCACACAGCAGGAGTCGGCAATGCTCGGGTGGTTGTTGAGCACGTCCTCGAGCTCGGCGGGGGCCACCTGGTGACCCTTGTACTTGATGAGCTCCTTGATGCGGTCGACGATGAACACGAAGCCGTCGTCGTCGATGTACCCGACGTCCCCGGAGCGCACGAACCCGTCTTCGTCGATCGCGTCTTCGCTGGCTTGTGGATTGTTCAAGTAGCCTTCCATGATGTGAGGCGTGTGGAACATGAGCTCCCCTAGCTGATTTGGTGGTAGGTTCTTGCCGGTTCGGAGACACTTGACCTTGAGCGACGCATTGGGCATCAGCTTGCCCGTGGACCCCGCGCGCTTGGCGAACGACGTGGAGTACACGGCACCACCACAGAGCTCTGACATGCCGAAGCCCTGGAGAACCGTCGCGCCGAGCCTCTTCTCAGCCCGAGCTTCAATCTCGACCCCCAGCGGCGCGCCACCGCATCCGATCTCTTTCAAACTTGAAAGGTCGTAATTGTCCACCATCGGGTGCTGCGCCAAAAAGAGCACCACGGGTGGAGCCATGTGTAGTTTCTCGAGTTTGTAGTGCTCGACCAGGCTCAGGAACTGGTCAGGAACGAACTTCGGCATCACCACGACCGTCTTGCCCGTGTAGATGCATGAATTGGATATTGTTGTCGCCATGATGTGGTAGAACGGGAGCAGTGCGAGTGTGTACTGGCCCGGCTGGTTGACATAACTGAAGCTGATGGTAGACGCGAGCAGCGCTCGTGCAGTCATCTTGACGCCCTGTGGTAAGCGCAGCAGTATTGTATCAACAGGCTTAGATGCCTCGCCTAGATTCTGTCCACATCCGATGATAGAGAATACTGTGCCTGACAAAATGACCAACCTTGGGTCGCCCGGTCGTGCCGCTGGAGAATGGGAGCAGTATCACTGCTTGCGGGTCGATGCGCGGTAAGTCCGGGAACGACAGGTTCTTCGCTATTAAATCTCTGGCGTGACAGCAATAAGATAGCCAAATAAAATACAACCAGGTCAGTCTTATCATAAGCGGGCACGGAAGATATCAACTATGAAAGGGGTCGGACGTACTCCATCGACACCAGGTCCACGTTCCCACACGCAGACGCCATCGTGTACACCTGAGTACGATCGATTCCGGTGAGTCTGGCGGCGTCAACCGCGACCTGGGCAAGCGCTTTGTGGGAGATAATGGCTTTTGCCTGCATCACAAGCCAGGGTGAGCGGACAAGCAGCAGAGTTAGTTTGATACTGCATCTGCAGCTTACTTGTCAGCTCGTGTGGGGCTCGACGAGGACAAAATAGGACAGTACCTTGGCAGTTATTGCTTGCTCGCTCAGCTCCTGCGCGTTGAACATCGGCGACGCGGCCGAGCAGATCACTTGGAGGCGAGTCAGCGCATAGAGCACCACGGGGTACTCGATGCAATTCATCGAGTGCAACACGACAATCTATCTTGTGTATAGCAGCAACACGACCAACACCACCAGTGCATTAGCGACCATTCTGTCAAGTAGTATCATCGGCATGCCTCAAGCATACTGTATCGTACATCGCCCTTGTTGATGCCGCGCGCATGGAGGCCGGCGCATATCAACTGGGCCTGCGCGAACATTTGCGAGAAGCTCACTTGGCGCGCCGTCACGCTGCAGATGAACGCCGGCGCGTGCGCCGTGGCCTCGTCGCGCGCGTGGAGCTCCAGAAAGTCCCAGAGCGTCTTGTCCTGCGGGATCGGTAGGCTCTCGTACGGCGACGTGTAGATCATCTCTCGTCGTATATTCGAGGGAGGATCGAATTGATGTGTATAAGAGTCCTCGAGTTCTGAACTGGGGCCTCGCCTCGACTCTCTGTCACTGACGAAATGCCGAAATGGCTGGGCTGATAGATGCACGCTCGCTGAAATCTGGCGATGCGAGGGGGGAACACCTGGTTGGGATTTGCAGCCATCTGTCCACCTCGTCTGTCGCGTCGTCATCCGAGGCAAATCAGCCAGGAGCTGGCGAGCACCTTCGAGCTCACAAGGTGGCGACCTGATCCGGGACTTGTCCCACTATTCAGTCAGGCAATCATTTTTGGTTGGCTTGGAGAATTTCGATTCCGAGCGACTTCTAGGTTTTTCATTGGCTTATATGTGAAATCACGGTTATTGATTGGCAGAAATCGGTCGCATGAATAGGTTGAAGTGGCAGTACCAAGTGCTCCTCCAACTTGCCTCATTGCCCAGTAAACTCAAAGTCTTCTTGACTGCACTGAAGCCATGATGGGCACCAGGCAACATGCAAATGCAATCCGTTGTATCTAGGCTCACATTTGTCTGTCACAAGGACAACCCAGAACGAAGAGGGTCACGCTGCAGGACCACATCGCTGCTGAAGCTTGGAAGAGAGAGAGAGAGAGAGTCCACGCGTGAAAGGCCAGTGCCTCACGCTCCCTCCTGCTGCTCACAAAGTGACAGTAGAGCCACACAATGGCACAGGAGAACGAAATCCTGGTTCGCTTTGGCTTTGGACGAGGATACTGAACTGGACTGGAACACGAATGCCCCCCCCCTCCCCCCCCACACACACACGTTTCGAGGAGTTTTGAAATATGCATGTAACTGGTGGCCAAAAATGCTCTCACAGATAGATAGTCCAGCAGATCCTGACCCGACCCTACATATTTAACTTTCGCTCCCTCTCTCGCTTGAGGCTCATCGCTATCCATTACTTTTCCTTGCGTCTCGATGCCTTCGTGATGAGTGGGAAGGAGTTTCTCATCGACGCTGTGGCGCAGTTCCTGCAGAGCTCGGCGTGGCTTGACGCCGTGACCGAGTTCCTCGAGGCCCATTTCCACAAGTTCCTAGTGTTCGACTCCGGTGACAGGGACGCAAAAGGTTCGGACGTCCATAATGATGGCGATGACGATGAGAAGAAGGGCGTCGCGCAGAGCTATTCGCTGAAGCAGTATGATACATTTCTGCTGTTCAAAGACCTCGTCGAGCAGCTCCTCGAACAGGTGATCGCGGATCTGGGTTGCTCGGGGGAAGACCTTGTGGCTGTGCTGGAGGAGAGCGCGCGTCTGGGAGAGCACGCGTCGGGCGAGCGGCGGTTTTTCATCAAGACTCTGCTCGCGTTTGAGGAGTACAGTGCCTTTTGTGAGAAGATCAGCCAGTTCGCGGCGGAAAAACGAGGTGGGGTAAATGGTAGCACCTACCTATCCACCTGGAGGTGGTGTCATGATCCGGACTGGCAATGAACTGATGGTCTCGTTTGTACTGCTGTTTCTAGCTAGTGGCGCTACACTTGATGAGAATGCGAGCAGCTTGACTCCGGAATACTCGGAGTGGATCCTGCAACTCGCGATCGCGAAATCCATTCTCGAGTCGAAAGCGCGCGGCGAGCTGCTAGACGAGACGGAAGAAGGACTCGTACCGTGGGCGGAGGCGCTGATCGAAATGAGCCAGCACGCCAATACTACTCATGCAACAGCTTCCGAGGAAATGTCTGAGACTCTAGAAGAAGGTAAGACTGTGGTTCATGAGTCTGCTACGGGTTTCCATGTATTGTCCTAGTTCGCCTACCTAACTCCCCAGGACCTTGATTTGTTCAAGGCGAAACTGAAACCGACGCCGAGATGCCTTCAGCTGACGATCGGTTGAAAGAGCTCGAGAGAACCTTAATCCGAGAGGTGATGCGGCTTTTTTTCTATTAAACTCCCTATTCGATGCCTTTCTTCTGACTCATCATTTTCCCATCGCTCCTCCCATCGATATGTAGAGACTCAAAGTGGATTTGCTCGTTGCACAGCGGATCGCAGACACGAACGCGACGATGAAGCAGCAAATGTTGCATCTCGTCGCCTCGGAGATCGACGACCAGTTCAACTCCGAGCTCCAGCAGCATCAACTTTCTAGCGGTACAATGTCAGGGAATGAACTCGCGGGGCTCTTTGCGCAAACCGAGACTATCCAGAGTCGCTTAAAGCAGGCCAAGGCCCAGTGCTTCGAGTTCAAGAGCGTGGCCCAGCCAGAAATGGACAAAATGTACGTGGTGTCCTTTCCTCTCTACCTGGTTCATTACCCGACGCCATTCAGTCTCTCATCTTTCACTGTCTCGGAAATTGACTCATGACCAATTTTGACTCCTAGGTACCTCTTCCTCAAAGAGAAGGTCCACTACCAGCAAGACCTGGTGTCCCAAGAAAAAGAAATCTTTGAGTTCATCTTCTCGCAGATCCAGGAGAGCGACGCCGCGCTCGTGCCGCTTTTGCTTGAGTGGCTGCTGCTCGAGTCCGAGGGTCTCCGCGTGCAGAACCAGATCCAGGACCAGTTCAACGGCGTGAGCGACGACGGGTACTGGGTCCAGGACTGGGACGAAGGCTCACAGGCGTTCTTTTACGTGCACTCGGTCACGGGCGAGAGCAAGTGGGAGGCGCCACCGCTGTGTGGCTACCTAGACATGAACCAGCAGTTTGTGTCGCCAGCGTGGGACGGATACGGCGAGCCGCCTGCTGCCGCGGCTGAAGAGGATGGAGCGACTTCAGAGCCGACTAAGGAATCGAAAGCCACAGCAACCGCTGAGAGTGAGGAAAGTAAGGAGGAAAGTGAGCAACAGAGCAGTGGGTTGCAGGCGTCCTTGAGCGAAGCTGTAACTCAGATGGATGCGACACTAAAGCATGCGAGTGGTGGTGATGCGAGCCAGCTGGTGCGTTGAGCGCTTGTCTGATGAACGATTTGTCAAAATGCTCGCCTGTTAACCTTTGCTTTTGTGTTTGGTCAGCTCGAAATGGAGAGTGTCATGGAGCGTATCTCCAAGGAGCACGACAAAGAGCGACGCCGCCTGGAGTTGCTCTTCCAGGTCGAGAAAGCGCGCCAGAAAGAGGAATTGCGCAAGCGGAAGGAGAAAAAGCGCCGCGAGCGCCTGGCGAAGAAGAAACTCAAGGGAACAGACGCAGACGCGGACGCTAAGGGAGGATCGACCGATACTGCGAAAGAAACCAAGTCGCTGACGAGCAGATCTACTGTGCAAGAGCAGCACCAGTCCCCACGGATGGCATCTCCTCGCATGCTCTCACTCCAAACGGCGGCTGCGAAAGCCGAGATGAAAGGCGACGCTGGACAGGAACCGCACGATGACGGCTTCAGCATCATGGTTCCCGGTCACGGACGCATCAACCTGACGCATTTGCTGAGTGACTCGCACGCAAAGCGCTTTCAGGAGCACAAGGGACTTTCGCCATTACAGCAACATCAACAACAGCCACTACCGCCTCCGCAAGCGCTATTGAACCCATCGACGCTGCAGTACTTGACCGAGAAAATGATCCAGAAGGATCCGGTAAACTGGGGACTCGGCACCGCAAAACAAGAGCTTGTTCTCGAAGAAAGCGACCCGTTCGCAGCCGACGAGAAATAGAAACTAGCAAAAGTGGTAACGGTTCAATTGATCTCAGGTAACACAATTTGCGAAGGATGGAATGGCCGTGAGTACTTCTTCATTACAAAGCTACGGTGGGTTTCTTCCTATGCTTTCTCCCTGGTGAGCTCTCGCCTCTGCTGTTAACTGCGGCCGAAGACGACTTTTGTTGTTTCTTGAGCTGCCGCAGCTTCTCTAGTTTGTATTTGTATTCGAGTTCCGCCTGGCGCTTGAGGAACTTTTGGAAATTTCTGCGAGTGGCGTCGTCCTCAACGTTGCCGCTCTCGGCAAAGATCAGCACGCTCTCAAGCGCGTTCTTGCGCTTCTAAGCACAAGGTCAGCACCATAAATACAAACCGTGGATGAGTACCTCGGGACTAACTACCGACCCCTGAGAAACACTGACCGAGCTGTAGTCCAGCACTTTGCCGCCGTACTGGATGAGCAGCTTTGCGACGTTGAGCGACTTGACATAGTGCATCGGTGAGCAGCCAAAGCGATCTCGACTCAGTGCATCAGCTCCATAGCTCAGCAGCAGAAACACGATTGCGCGGTGGTTGTTGGTCACTGCGAAGTGCAGTGGTGTGCTGTGACCCTATCCAACCACGCCAGCAAATAATCAGCACATTTAGAATAGGTTAGCAGAAGGCAAATTGGACCTTCATGTTCGTTACCAGCACTGTCCGCAGCATGAGGTCCGCGTTGGTCTTCTCGAGCAAGAGCTTGACGATTTCCAAGTTGCCCTCGGCACAGGCTTCGTGCAGAAGCGCTCGGCCACTGTGCGGGTTGCGTGCGTTTACGCGGAGACCCGAGGTGGCGCACTCATGTTCGCTCTGCAGCAGCAGCCGCAGCCCATCGACGTCTCCGTCAAGCACGAACTCCAGCGCCGTCGCAGTCTTGGACTCACTCGAGTCGGTGTGCGAGAGCGAGACGAGCTCATCGATAAGCGTGTCGTACGACATGATGATGAACCCAAACAGTTTGTCAGTTAATCCGACTGCGTCCTTTTGGCTCACTCGTTCTCACACGTCGCAGATTGTGCCCCGAAGAGGCACGGTTCGGGCTCACTTTGCTGCGTAATTTTAACCGGTCCGAATTGGGTCTGCGAACTGAACCGCATCAAACCGTGGCAAAACACAACCGACACAAACGACACAAACAATTGATACCAGCAGCAAGCAACATGATGGCGCTACGACGACTCTTTCCAGCTACACTGCTACTCCAGCACCAGCACCCGAGCAGTGCTGCTGTATGCAATGCTTTATCGAGCATCGCCACCACCAACTGCACATGGGGACCAGCGCCACGCCGTTTGTTCTCAACCAACGATGAGAGCACGAGCGCCATCACCGACTTTAGCAACCTCAGCAACGTCTTGAAGGTGAGGACGCTGTCGTTTCTTGACCGGTACGGTACTCCTATGAAGTGCATAGCTAATATGCTCTGTATGGCAGGCACTCCGCGAGATCTCCAAGGAACTAGGACTTGTAAGCGCTGATACCAAAAAGAACCAACAGATGCAGCTGCCTGATACGAAGCTGCTCAAGGAGCTCGGGCACCACGAGCTCGTGCACGCGATCCGCAAGAAGCACGGCGGTTTCGTGCACGTGGCGACGCTCCTGGGTGTCTCCAAGGGTGACGACGCCTTTGAGATCCACAAGCAGAAGAGCTCGCGTGCCAGCCGGAGGCAGAAGCGCACGGCGCGGCTCGCTAAGCACGACTTTTATTGAGTATCAAGATGTTTGATACTGAAAGACCAAATCGAGATCGCTAATTATAGCCAATGAAAATGCTCGAAGCAGCTTGATACGCTTGATACGCCTGATACACTTGATGTTTTGGTATCAGAGACGCTGACATTTTGACAAGCGAAGATGGCGGAGGCGGCGCTGCCCGTAGCGGTGCTCCAGGAGATCCTCGCGTTCGCGCACGCACCGGCGCTGATTCCAGTCGCACCAAGCTCAGTACCAGCAACACAAGGCGACTTTGCCAAGTGCGTCACGGAGCCCACCACGGCTGGCCTGTTGCTGCTCGCGTGCGTGTGTAAAACGTGGCGCCGCGCGACGGAGACGCTGCTTGAGAGCTACGAGACGCGCGTGCTGACGCTGCATTTCACGATCGGCAACGAAGATGCGCAGCAAGAAGAGTATGAAAAATTTCTGAAGCAGCACGGTTACTTGGTGCAGGATCTGCGCATCCACATTGTGGTACCAAAGCAGAGGCTCTGGTGGCAGACGCTTGATGCTTCTTCTACGAGGGAAAACGACGATGTTGGCGATGATGATGATGATGACACTGAAGATGGCGGCAGCGCTGGTACCAATCCTGTCGACAACAATTGCCATCCGCAATGGATCGACTGGAACACGCTCTTTATGTACTGTCCGCACGTGCAGCGCCTGGATCTCTCCAAAGTGCCGCTGCACCACTTTGGTATCGGAGACCTCCTCGACGCCGCGTCCAGGCATTGTGTGGACATGCAGGCGCTCGTGATGCCCATGAAGAAACGTATCCACGCGGAAGCGGTCGACGCAACGATCGACGAGACCTTCCGAGCACTCTACGCCGCAATGGCTCGCTGGTACCAGCCTTCCGATACTGGTACTGGTGGCACCAAAGGACTCTTGCAACTCACGGTACCAAGTCGCAATACCCTCGACCACCACCACACGTCCAACCAGTTTCTCACGACAGTCACCAGGTTTTGCCCGACTATCGAGTACTTGGACGGCTGGAAGCGGTCATACAACGACCTGCGCTTCGTCGTGTCCGAAGAGAGTCTCTGTGTGTCCCAAGAGGTCTGGGCCAAGTTCTGCACCACGTGTGCGTACTTGAGAGAGTTCAGCTGGGTCGTCGTGCCGTTCGCCGACAATTTCTTCCTCCCGTTTGGGGAGACGCAAAAGCCGCAGCTCACGCACTTGCAACTCACGTACAACGCGAAGGCACCGTTTCGCATCCGGCGCAGCGAGTACTCAGCAAATGGGCTCTGCGCAGTCGTCCGTGCGTGTCCAAAGCTGCAGACATTGGACGTGATCCTGCATCGCATCCAGCCCTCGCACGCGTTCGTGTATCCGCACTTGGACGAGATGATCGATGGCGAGGTGTTCAATGACCAGTTTATCACTGAGCTGGTGCGTTCCTGCCCACGGCTCGAAAGGCTGCGCATTCGCGAGGTCGGCGGGGGCTCGTCGCTCATGAACTCGATCACGGACCACGGGGTTCAAGCGCTCGCGGGTCTCGAGCGCCTGGAATCAGTCGAGCTGCAAGGTGCCAAGTGCTCCGCGGACGGGATTCTATCGCTCAGCGATGATTTCCCAATGAACTATGAAGTATCACATAAAACCATCAAAATCCGCGAACTCGGCAGCCAGTTTGGAGAGGTCGTGAGCGATCTGCTAACCAACTTGACTGCAGGCGACTCCACTTTAGTTCACTGCGAGAAGCCACTGGTGATCTCACTTTCGTGTCGACGGGGTTTCGTGTTCAAAAAGAGCTTTCTGGAGTCCGCGTTTGTGGAAATGAAGCTTCAGTACGCACACTTGCGCTTCGTCGCTGTGCTGAGGGAGAAATCATCAGCGAACAGCAGAGACAAGGACGGCTTCACGAGAGTCAGCATTGTTCCATCACTGACGATGAACAAAAATGTCGCGCGGGTGGGGAAACTAGTTGTGTACACTTGTAGAAGCGCACTCAGTGCGAAGTTACAGGAAAAAATTGCCCAACATCCAGACACGTGCATCATTCAGCTGTAACAAAGACTACTGTCATCATCCTTGTGTGAGTTGTGGTGAAATAGCAAGAAGGAGGTTAGACACCCAACCAGTTTTCTTACAATTTATAAAATAGGTCAGTCCGAATCGGCCGAGTCTACTGACAAAATCTCCGTCGAGTCGCTGGCGCTTGGCTCGGAACCTACTTCTGCTTCTGAATCGCTCTCTTCAGTCGGAGTCGCGCGCTTCAGTCTCTTCAATGGTTTCCGATTGCGACGACGAGGTGCAGGTGCTTCTGGCTCTGAATCCGAGCTCGTCGCTTCCGAACTCTCCGACTCTTCCACCACGCTGCCGTACCCCTCCGAGTCATCGTCCTCTGATACGCTGCTGCTCTGATTCTCCTGACTGGACTGAGTCTCCACACTCTCCACGCTCTCTCTCTTTCCTTTGCCTATGGTTTGGACTACAACAGCGGAAATAGCAGGAGGACTGAGCGAAGTCAGCTTGTCAAACACGTCTAGATCCGCTTCTTTCGAGGACACGACGATTTTCTCAATCGTACTGAACGCCGAGACGGAGCCTTCTTCCAGCACGCCGTCAGCCTCGATCGCAATACGGAGCCATGGACGCTTCGTCTTGATCTCCCGGACCGATTTGTTCCAGTCTTTGCAGAAAGTCTTCAGATTCTTGCTCTTGAAATCGGGATCGGTGGTTAAATTCCGGACCTTGACCGCGATCTTGGGCACTACCTCATCGCTATCCTCTTCGTCATCTAAGTCGTTTAGGATCTTTGCCAGCAAATCGAGCGCTTCGTCATAGAACGCTCGTCCGCTCTCGCCCTGGTTGATCCCAATGTCCACGGTGCGCTGCCTCTTGGAGTCTTGCCAGTGCTTGATGAAGGCAAACACGCCCAGCTCCCTGCCTTCAACGCCCGTGATGACCACGTTCTGAAGGCTATCGAGCTGACTAAGCGCAGTAATCCCCTCACTTGAAATGGTTGAGATCGGGGCGATTTCTTGACCCGCGTCGATCTCCACGAGCTTGATCTCAGTGAGAGAACGACACGAACCAGCAATGGCACTAAGGAAATCATCGCCAAAGGCGTCAGCGTCGACAGAACTTGGCTCTTCCATGTTAGAATGCAAGATCACGTAAAGCTGCTCCAAGTGGGGTACTGCCCTGATCACCAACGACAAAGTATCGGCGGTTGGTGGCGACACCAGCTCTTCAGGCAAGAGGTTGTCCTTGTCTTCCTTTTGTTGTTCTTCCTGGAACTTAAAGTCGTCCCAGCTCCAGCTCTCACTCACTGTCAGACATAACCTCTGCAGCTTCGGCTTTGGTGACGCTGCAAAGATCTGAAAGTAGTCGTCGTGGAATGGCGCGACCGCCCAGTTGAACTCGCGCAGTGAAGAGCCCGTTGATTCACAGAATTGCGTCCAGGTACTCGGCGAAATGTACCATTTCTCGTCGCACTCGACAAAGTCCTCGACTTTGTAAGCTGCTTTCCAGCCATCCAGGAACTCCAGCGAGGGACAAAACTCGGCAACCACCTCCAGAAGCTTGGTGGTTGGCGCCATGGCGCCGTCTTCTTGGCGATTCGGGACCGTCAGCTGTTTGATGTGAGTATCGGCCTCGCTCCACTTCTCGAGCGCTTCGTATAGCTTGCTGTAGTTTGCAGCACTCACTTTCTTCGCTGCCTTGGTTGTCGAGCTGCTTTTCGAGAAAATCAGGCTTTCCATCTCGAGACAGCTCGAGGACGCAGCGTCCAGTATCAAACCTAGCGTGCTGTGCTCAAGCGGGACGTTCTGCAGATCCAGTCGCTGCAGCTTCGGGCACTTGGTGAACAGCGCATCCCAGTCCAAGAGCGCCAGGTCCTTTGGCTTGAGCTTTGCGTCGATCGTCACGCGCACATCCAGTAATTGGTCTCCGCGTCGCTCGAATTCGCTCTGGAGTTCTTCAAAGTCGTCTTCTGATTGCACATCGAGCAGCTTCACCTGGAAGACGTTGATTATAAACTCCTGCACCACAGCACGCACCGCATTCTTCCACTCGGTTGACACCAGCGCCATGGTCCTCAGCTTGTGGATCGGCAGGTTCGGACGCTGCGGCGCGCATTTCTCCGCGGGGACAAAGCCGCTGACTGCGAACGCCAATACGCGAGTGAAGAGCGGTCGAGGCAGTTGAGCAGCAGTTTCCACAGTCGCCTCTACGACGATGGCGGAGCTCTCTTCATGTCTGTTTCGCTTCGGGTTGGTGGTGATGGTAGTGGTGTTGGGGTCTTCCGCTGCCACCAGTGCTGTAACTGCGCGCTTCAGAGACATTATTGGCACTCGCTGGTGGTGGAGCGGGTACGAGCGTCGCTGGTGGATGCGCTGGACGAAGGCAAGGGCAGAGGAAACGCTGTTGGTCTTGTTCTGCAGCAGCTTTTTCGTTGTCGTTCCCGCTCAAGTCAGTCAGTTTGGCCTTTTGGCGCATTGATAGGCATCACTTGAATATAGTTTTGTAATTATGAAGAGCATTTCTGCCTAAAATCGCAAGAAACAGATGCTCTTTGCATGATAAAAACCTTATAATGAAGAGTAGAACCTGCTTAATGAATGCACCATAATTAAATCAAGTCAAATGTCCTGTGCTGAAAGTCAGCACCACTGTATTAAATTTTGAAGGGGCAATACCGAACAATTGAACCCAAATCAGTCCCCATGACAATCAATTTCCTCTATAATTTACAGCATGTTGTTACACTTGAGTTGAACGCCCCAGGTCTCCTCTAACCCCCCTGACAGCCCTTCGTAGTATTTCGCCTGCCTCTAGCTCTCCCTCGACTCCGTTTTCAGTCACCACAAACTTCCACTCTCTCTTCTCTTCTCTCACCCGACCCGGAGGATCATCTCGAACGGACTCTTGCCCTGGTTCTTGGCGTCATACGCGATGTCTCCACGGTAGAAAGTGCCGCCAAAAGAATCTGGAAACGACCACGAGGTGCTGAAGATTGCGAACTTCGCGATCCGGTAGGGAAGGTCGCGACGCAGCGAACCCCTCTCCTTCGCGAGCGTGAGCTGGCACTTGACGCTCGGGTGCTTCTTCTCCAGCAGCGTCTTGAGCGAGTGCATCTTGTCCTCGACTCGCTTCACGGATTTGGGGTCGGCGGACCGGCCTCGGTAGAATCCCTGATCCTCGATTACGAGCGCGAACGGCTTGCCCTCGAAGGAACCTGGCTCGTCCTTGGCCATGGTCTTCAAAATGTCGATGATGCACATCCCGATGCCTTTCATCACGCCGACTTTGATGTTCCGCTGGCGCGCGCAGTGGGAGGACCGATTCCGCACAAACGCAAGAAGGCCGTCTGCCGAGATCTCTTCAATCGCGGTGAACCCCACGTCCGAGAGCGACGACATGCCCGCGAGTGCAGTCAGCCCCTTCTCAGTGATCGTTTCAATCGCCTCCGCACCTTCATACTGACCAGCTTCGACGATGCTCAGCTGCTCCAGGTACGGCGTCGACTTGGACAACTGGATGAGAAACTGGTCGTCAAAGACGTTCACGTCGATGCGAGAACTCGGGTGCAGGTACACTTTGAGTTTCGTGAGGAACGGGAGACCGCTGACTAAGGCGCATAGTCCCTCTGACGAGTAGGGTTTGGAGATATCCACGTACTCTGTCGACGGTGGTGGCTCGGGCTGGGGCTGTGGCTGAGGTAGTGGTTGTGGTTGTGGCACCGGTGGGAAAGTGGTTATCCTTCGCGTGCCAAAGCCCGGGACTGCAGGGTTCATCGACACGTCCTCTGTACCTTCTTCAGCGCCGAACGAGTCGGAGAAATCCAAGTACAGATCCGTGAGCAGCACTTTCGGTGTCGCGCCAAACGGTCGGAAGAACGCATCGGTGAACGGCACGACCGCCCAGTTGAACTCACGCAGGTACACGCACGTCTTGCAGAACTCCGCCCACGTCGCGTCCGTCACTTTCCACTCTTCATCGCACGTGATGGGTGCCCAGCCGTCGCACAGATACGTCAGCTTCCAGCCGTCGAGCACCTCAATGTGCGGACAGTACTTGGTCACTGCGGTAATGAACGCGTTCGAGGTCCAGAGCGTGTGCGCGACTGTGAGCTGCCGCAGACCCGAGTGGCGGCCGCGTGTGAACCAGCGCGCGAGTGCGCCTTCGAGCTTCTCCTGGAAGATCTCGTCGTCGAGCGCCAACTTACTCTCGCCCTCGGCGATCCGGCTGTAGAAGCGCGCGTACTTGTCCCATGCGAGCGGCAGCGGCAGGATGAGCGCCTGAAGCTTGAGACAGCACTGCGCCGCGGCCTGCACGATCTTGCCCATGTGCGTGCGCGTGAGGAACGTCATCTCTGAGAGGTCGAGTCGCTGCAGGTTCGGGCAGTGCTGCAGAAACTCGTGCCAAGGGATGCGACTCGCGGCGTCCAAGCCTTGGCGCACGTCGTAGTACCCGTAGAGCGCGACGCGCAGGTCCACGAGCTGGTCGCCATGCGCGATGATCTCCTTCACACTCGTGAGCACCTGGTCGCTGTTCTTGTACGAGAAATTGATCTTGACCCTTCGCTGCTTGAAGCTCGCGATGATCTCGTCGACGAGTTCGCGCCAGTAGGTGCACACGCCACGCCAGCGCGCGAGCTTGTCGATGTCGATCTTCTCGCGACTCACGCGCTTCCAGCCCTTGCACTTGGCGGGGCCGAGCTTCAGCGACAAGTCCTTCATCGCGAATGAGAACACGAGCTCCATCACAGACCGAGGCAGCAGCGACATGTCGATCTCGGTAGCGGAGCGGCGAAGCGCTGCATCTGCACCTGGAGCTTTCGGCTCAGGCTCGTCGTCAGCATCTGCTATTGCTAATACAGGCGACCGTCGTCTATCGGGAGCGCCTCCAGCGTGAGGCGGACTCAGAGGGTCGGTGATGGCGGCGATCGCGTAGAACTTGGCGTGGCGCGCGGGCGGGTGCGGGTCATGATCGTGAGCTGCGGCGACTGCACTGCTGGCGGCTGTGCCTATAGAGGAAGAAGGGGAAGAGGACGGACATAATGACGCTGCTGCTGCTGCCAGCTGCTTGCGCTTGCGCTCGGCACCCATGGTACGCAAAGCAAGCAAGTGAGTGAGTGAGTGAGTGAGTAGATGAATGAACGAAGAGCTTGCTGCTGCTAGTAGTAGTGAGCTGCAGTGAGCGGACAGAGCGCGAGAAGATGAGGAGTATTGGCGTCTGGAGCTCTTCTCGTGGGGCACTTGGGCGTGTTTTTCGCCCTTTGCATCCAGTGCTGGCGGGCTTTTTGTGGGAAGTACAGTCAACCCCAGCTGATGTTCATATATCCGTATCACAATCAATTAACCTGTATATAAATCATCAGATGAATATGCAATACAATTTAACAATATAAAAGCAGTAGAGGCATCTGGATATTATATTGTATCTACTAGAAGAATTTTGTTTTCGTTATGAAAGGTGAATCTGGTGTGTTGGCTGTTTTCTTTCCCCCACAAACGTCACCTGTTTGCGCCAATCACGCTCGCCCCATCGCCCGCTCTATCGCCACCACAATTCAGTTGCGTCACTCACAAGCCAAAATATAAGAATCCTCCAGATCGCGACGCTCATAATCCATTTCCCCATACAAGTACAACAGTAGTATTCGTCCAGACATATACACGCAACTCGCCAGCTCTTCCAGGCAAAGTGTGTACTCACTTGTGAAGCCCTCCCTCCCTATCTACCTACAGGAGTGCTCTATAAAGTTCTCTATTGCTTCTCTGCGCTTCTTCGAGTTTCTCTTCTCGCTGGAATAAGCTTTTCGTGGAAAAATTTAAGCCTGAAGCTCTTGGTAACTATGTGGTGTATTGTCAGCCAGTGGAGAACCCGAGGCCCAAGCTTGAAGGAAGGTGTGGTCGCTTCGCACGAAATTCTGCATGCTTTCGTTCGCACATGTGGCTCTTTTTGGAGTCAGCGGAAGTCTCTCGCGTCTTGTCTTGCCTTGCTCGGAAAAAGGGCTGTTGGCTCTACATTCTGGCACTCGGAGTGCGATTTGAATGGAATTCTTTCTATGGATCAATCGATGGGTTCGCTCGGGAGAGATCGTCGGACAAAGTCGGCGGAGAACTTGTGCGCCACGCCGTCGCCGTCGCCAGCGCCAGCGTCCCACAGTGAACGCCACAGTGGGCTTTGAGGTGACTGCATGGACGAACGATGCATTCCTCTCTGTAGATGGTCGGAAAGAGGAGCAAGTCAGTGTGTGGACCTGGACGGTTCTTGGTGGAAAAAAGTTTCTATATATTTATGCCTCTTTGGTTCATAATCTCTGACCGACGAATTTGGCTGACTCGCGGAGTCTGGAGTGGGTTGGCTTGGGAAGTAGAGTATCCGAGGAGTTCTACTTCTTGCCGCCGCTCTTGCCACCGCCCTGCATGTCCTTGGCGGCTGGCTGCTGCTGCTTGTT
>JALBZZ010000224.1:0-45827 GCA_038051095.1 Globisporangium irregulare
TCTGGAACGCGATGACATTCGAGAGCAGTGTTTCCCAGTCGTAGACAGTCTTGACCATGTTCATTATTCGAGCTTTCAACTGATAGAACCCGTACCGTTTCCCATTCGAGACGATGACCGCCGTCTGCGTCGTTAGTACGGTGCTGGAGCTGAGCATGGTCCCCCAGTGTTCGACGAACATCGACGCACATTTTTTTAAATCGTCACAGACTAGCTCTTCGCCCGTGATCATGTTGTATTGTGTGAATGTGAGACCCGGACTGAAGTCGTCCCTTCCATCGGTCATCACGTCCGAAAACCATTTCGCTCCTTCAAGATCTTCGTACCAGCCATTTCTCCATTTACCACCCGGACGTTTGAGCCATTCGACTGTCTTCCCCTCGCGCGCTGTGCGGTTGACTGCAACTGCGTACGGGATCGGAGCGGTTACGCTAGTGTACGTACCCACGAGTCGGAGCATGCACGCACTGCCATCCGCCCCTGGGATCGCGAATCTCCCTGTCAAGCAGCTATCCCAGTACGGCATCACCAGGACAGGCAGTGAGTTCTCGATGAGGTACGTGTTCGAACTCCCTATGTCGTCGACGATCCGCAGGTTGTCACTGGTGATGTTGTAGCCGAGCAGCGTGCACCTGGTCAGGATCGCGTCCAAGGTCGACGCTATCGTGGAGCAGGAGTGGGTGTACAAGGCTCTGGCGGCCGGCGACAAACTGCTCATCACTCTCTTCACGACTCGATATCCGTTGATCGATGCTCCCGTGGTATCGACGAGCTTGGTGGTCCCGAGCGCAATCGCGTCGCTCACAGTGACTGGCAAGTAGGAGCGTCCCTGTAGCACGCACGCGATAACTCGATCACTGTAGGGCTCGTCGTTCAAGCCGCTGATTGTAGTGAGCCCTTTGAGCGGACTCTGACCGTAATTTGCCGGGACCTGGGTGGTTGTCGTATCCCAGACCACGCTCAGGAACTGCGAGAGCACGAGAAATGCGACCAGAAGCCAAACGAGCCAGTTGAACAAGGCTCCCGCCAGCTGGAGTCGCGTGACGCGTCGTCTTGTGGAAAGCGCGCTTCTTGTATCAATAGGCTGAGATGGAGCCACCTGCACCTGGCCCATTGTTCGCGCCTTCGCCCACACCTTGAAAGCGCTCCCCTTTCGCGGTTGACCTGAGTCGGCGACCTTCATGGACCAGGTATAATGAAGGCTCCGACGTCACGCAGGCGCAGGACGATCTCCACTTGATGAAGCTGAAGTCGGACGGGGATTACGGACTGGCGACAAACTCCCGAATGTCAAGCAGGGCTTCTGTGACGCGTTCCCGTATTAGTAGACGAGAACAACTTCAAGTGTAACGGATGCAAGGGCTCATTGGTAATACACGATTGGTCGTGTATTCTCCAAACAAAATAGCCTGGGAAGCGAAGTTGCACCGGAACATTCTCAAACAGCCAAACAGCGAAATAACGACTGACCGGCTTGCACTTAGCTGATACGCCTGCGTACTTACTGCAGCTCCATGTTAATGAGATCCACGAGCTTGTCCAGGTCGGCGAGTCCCTTCTTCACTTCGAACGTTCGGAGTGCACCTGGAAGACCGATCACGGGTTACAACAGCGCGAGCGTTAGTTTCCTATGCACACCAGTCAAATGAACGCGGGTGTGAGCGAGCTTCTGGCGTACCAGTAGCCGCGTAAAAGTCTATCAACGGCGCAGTTTCATCATTGTAGACCTCCAATCTGATCACAAGTAAATAAATACACATACGTCAGGCACTTATCTATGGGCGGATCACAGCTTCATCACCATCAGGGTAATCCCAAAAACGGATAACGTACCGCTGTTGGACGATCTCTGCGCTGTCATCTGGTCGCTGGACCAGCGTGGCAGTGCCGCATTTGTCACAAACGCCCGCCACCTTTGGGAGCAACGGCGGCATGTTGTACTCGCCGTGATTGATGTGCGCCACGTTAAAGCCCGAGCCGCAGCTCGTGCACACACTGTAAGTTAACGACAGCAATCCGCGATAAGCACATGAGTTACAATGACACTCAAGCAAAGCGTGTGTTCAACAGCAAGGCTGATTTACACGACTCACTCACCGTCGTCCACTGATCTTCTCCGTAAGAATCCACTGCGGCAAGTCGATGTTGACGACAAGGTCGAGCTTCACCACCTACAGTATTGTCACGTGAGACTGCGTCTATAGGTGAGTAAAAGAGCAAGAATGCTGCACGATAGGTACCTTCTGGAACTCTTCTGCTTGTGGCACGTTACGAGGAAAGCCATCCTGTTATCGCGTAGTTTGTTCCACCATACACAACATGAGCACCACAGTTATGTGTTTATTACTCCAATCAGTCGCTGTTCAGTTCAGCGCAGTCCACACACCAGAATGAATCCGCGCTTCGCGTCGTCAAGGGTCAATCGCTTCTCGACCTGTTCGCATACAGCAAGCATCACATACCATTAATCAGTCCACATACTTCGACAGACGCAATCGGTGTCAAGCCACAAACTCGCTCGTTACCATATCCAAGATGATCTGGTCTGGTACCAGTGCGCCGCGGTCATTGTACGCCTACAAGACACATAAACAACAAACAGCACCATACACGTGAGTCCTCCGTTACTGCCACTCAATCCATACCAAACGCTCAACGTAAGCTCCGCACACCCCGCACCTTAATCTGCTCGCCAAGGTGCGTGCCGGTCTTGATCTCGTGGCGCACGAGATCGCCCGTGGAGATGGTCGGGATCTCCAGCATCGGCGCTATGCGCGACGCGTACGTGCCTTTGCCCGCGCCGGGGGCGCCGAGGAACATGATCTTGAGCGAGCGAGCGGTGGCGGCCACGGCGGCGGGGGCGGCGCTGGTGCTGAAGGCGCGCATGGCTGTCTCGAGAGTGGTGATAGAGTCTGCTAGACGTGCTGTGCTGCTGGTAGCGCAAATGCGGAAGTGGCACTCGCTCGCCCGTCCGGTGTCAACTGCTTTCGTCTTGTGCTTCTTGGGCTTTGCGCGTGTGTCTTTGTGTGACGCAGCGTTGCCGTCACTCAATTCTCGCCGAAGGAGGGAAACGCAATACATTTCGCCCAAGTTCAAACGAAAGCAGTGCACCTTGTTGTGCATATTTTGTAGATGTTACACCTTGTTATGGTACATTGGTAGAGCAACTTCATACAAACTATCAATGGAACGCTATTCAGCGGATTGTTGGGCTGGCGCGTCAACACTATTATTCTCAAAAAAGCGGTGTTGTGATTGACTCAAATTGTCAGAAATAGGTAGGGTGTACAGTAATGACGACAGGCAGCCTCAGACTCAGACTCAGCATCGATTTCAATAGAGTTCACTCTGAGTCTGAGTTCACCTCCTTCACGAGAAAATGGAACTTGACGTCATCGTGAAGAATACGATCCGTGGTCAACAAGAGGGAGAAAACGACACCTCATTCTCGCACAGACTTGACTTGACACTCGCAGACACCACTCCATCAACCGAGCCGAATCAAACCCAGTATGATTGTAGCGAAGAAACCCACTTGGCCGACTGCCGTGGCGCTGGCGGTTGGCGCGTACGCGATCTGCACTGCGCTGCATGCGAGCGCCAATGTCATGGTCGCCGCGGTGCTCGTGGCGCTTTACCTGCCGTCGTACCTCGACGGCGCCGAGCTGACGGGCGAGCGGTACTGGCCCGCGTTTGCCGCGTTCTCTCAGAAGCACCTCTCGGGCATCAAGATGACTCTCGAGTACGAAGAGCCCGTAGACCCGAACAAGCAGTACATGTTCTGCTCCCACCCGCACGGTCTCCTCTCTGCGCACCACGGGATCCTCATGCAGGGGTCGTCCGAGCCATGTAAGTCAACCCGTTCTCGCCACTCTCCCCACCATGCATTGTGCTACCTACCTGTACAACGCATTAACAACCCTCCTTTTGGTGCTCGTTACACAGCATTCCACGAGCTGTCACCGATGGCGTCACGCCGCCATCTCGCCGCCTCAGTCGTCTTTCGTATCCCGCTCTACCGCGAGTACTGCTTGTGGCTCGGATGCGTTGACGCGAACCGCAAGGTCGCTGAGCGAGTGCTCCAGAACGAGAAGAGCCTCGTGATCCTTGTGGGCGGCATCGCGGAGCAGATGCTCGCCAAGCGAGGCGAGCAGACGATCTACGTGCAGAAGCGCAAGGGGCACATTCGCTTGGCGCTCAAGTACGGCACGCCCATAGTCCCGGGCTACGGCTTTGGCGAGACTGACCTGTACACGCACTCTGAGTGCGTGAAAAATATTGTTTGAAAGATCGTTGAAAGCACAATCACTGACCTTATCAAATCTCTTTTGGCTTGCACTGTAGCTTCCTGCTGTCGTTCCGCCGCATGATCGCGAAGAGGTTCTCGGTCGCGCTTCTCGTGGGCTACGGCTCGTCTCGCTGGTTCCCTGTGCTCCCCCACAAAGGCGTGAAGATCAACCAGGTGTTTGGTAAACCGATTCCTGTGCGAAAGATCGACAACCCGAGTGCTGAAGACATCGACAAGCTCCATGCGCAATATGTGGACGAGCTCGTGCGCGTCTTCGACAAGTACAAGGAGAAGTACGGATACAAGGACGCCATCCTGCAAGTGTGTTAGTGGTTTAGTTCTGTTAGTGTGTGTGAAGTTTTTTCTTGCAGTTGGACGGACATCCACCGTTCTTACTCGTTTAAAGGAATGAAACTATGCACGAGCCCAGCTCTCACTGTCCTCGACCCTTTTTATGCAACATACAGCAGTCGGTGCTCGTTGCTGTCGTGGCGGCGCACGTACTCTTTCTCAATGAGGATCCCCACATTTTGCTTGATCATCTCTGGTGAGGGGGCAAACTGACTTTGAAGTATTCCCACGACATCCACTTCTAGTTGAGATAACATAACATCCCGACGCGTCTTCAGTACACGGACAATCGCAGCTTGAAGTGTCATCTTCCGGTCTTCTTCAACCTCCCGACTCGTTGCTTTCACTGCCTTTGGAGACTCAACAGGAGTGCTCGGAACAGCCTGCGAATTTACAGCAGTCGTGTAAAGTAGCCTCACGTTAGCGTCGCGTTTCACTTGTACAAGATATTTGGCGCAATAACCACGTACCGAGATCCTCAACTTGCGGCTCGTGAAGCCAAAGTTCAGAGCATAAGTTGGGTTCTGCCCATCGCCCGACGCAATCAGCACCTTTGCCTAACGAAGCAAAAGCAAAGCGAGTGTGAACAGACTACAACACCACTGGCAAACCAGATATTGCGACCAGTGAGCGGTGGTACCTTCACAAGACTGGCCACATGGTGACTTAAATCAGAAGCTTGGATGTTCGTCAACTGCCGAAGAACGGCTTGGCTCAGCTCCTTTGATCGGTTGAACTACGCGGGCATTATCGTCAACACAGATCAATAAAATGGTGATGATCCAGGTTTAACTGTTTCAAGCACTCACCTGAAGGAGGATCATGATCTGGTAGAAGCTCAGCGCGAACTCGTATCGTTTGTCAAAACAGTGTGACTGGACAGTGCCATACGACAAATGATGGATCCACAGCAGCTTGCGTCCGCTACTTCGTTCTGTGTAGAACTTTGTGAACAGCGCGATGTGTGCTTCCACTTCTGCGGGCAGCAGCAAATTTGACTCTGTTGTCGTGCTTGAAATCGGCCACGCGCCAGCAGTGAGGATATCGCAATGATACGTTGTTGACAAGTGGAAGCCGATAGCCATTGCATTCTTTCCATTGTCCCGGCGCAGCTCGATATCTTTCTCTTCCATCCATGCAGTGAATGCGTCAAGTAAATCCTGGGTAATAATCCAATCGCGACACGAATCAGGATTACAAAACACACACAAATCAATCTACCAGCAGAAAATATCATCATACTAACCTTGCTGAGCATTTTGTCTTTGAGCATCTTCTGGAGCTTGGACACGAAGTCGTGACCACAAATATCGCGCAGCTTCTGGATCAACAACACTTCCAAATCGTTCGCGATCGATGTGCCTAAAGTGCCACAGACGAGGTGAATCAGCACTGCCTCAACTAAATCTCAACATCACGAGCAAATGCTGTTGTACCTTTGATCAGTCTCTTTGCTAAGAACTTGGCGTAGTACTTCTTGAACACGTCCTTGTCGTCAATAAGGCAAAACACGATCCCGATGTTTTCGATCTTCTTCTCCAGCGTTTCTTCTGAAAGTAACGATGTGCTCGGGATTCCAGAACCTGCTGGATGGAGTTGATGATGCGCACCAGATTTTTTGTCGTGTGACATCAAGCAATGAGTATACTTTGCAAGCAACTCCGGCAGTTTGGGATGGGAATTCGCAAACGCTCGACAAGCCTAATGAATAAACCACGTGTCAGTGTTATAAAGATTTCAAGCAAGTCAAACAAGCACAACGTTTTCTCTCACTTGGTCCAGCGCTCTTCTCATCAGCGCATTGAAGCTGAATGTCTCTTTGATCAAATCGAAGTATTTGTTTCGAACTTGAACGAGGGCTTCAATGTAGCTTTCGGGGTTCTTTGACGCATCTTCGTGTCCAAACTTTCGCACCACATCCAGACCTCGCTGCTCGATGAACTTTTTCAGGATATTCTGCAAACAAAATACGATAAATTAGCACTGTCTATGATAGCGAATAGAAAACGGATACCCCTCCCGGCTAAACGAACAACTTACTTTGAAAGATATCAGCGCATGCTCTTTCGGAAGTTCGGAAAATAGCATGAAGAGACGATGAAGGTCTTCGGTTTGGTTGTTCACCAGAAACGTCTCGGCGTCTCCGCAGATTCGCTCCGTGTGCGCTTCAATAAGGACTTCGCAGCACGTCTGTCGAATGTCCGCGACAGTACTGTGAACATTCAACACCAAACGTAAGCATAACATTGTGGTAGGAAGATAGGGATAACTTGGCGAGGGCTTACATCCTGTGCATGCGTCCTTCGCATCGCCGCTGCTCCTTGGTGCATAATTGCTCGACTTCTTTCAGGTATTCCGAGATACTGAGCTTTGAAATCAGCTCCTTTCCAAGAGCACTATAGTATCGAAGTGTATGCTGGAAAGTATAAAACGGTAAGATCTTGTACAACTGTAAAGACAGCTAATTAGTCACGCAGCAAATCTTACCTGAACGAATGGGCTTTCCAACTCGTTTCGGTACAAGCTCATTGGATCATGCTTGCACAAGCCCAAAGCATAATACGTCTGTGCGGCGTCACGAAGCATATATGTCAGTTTTCTGTGTTTTTCAACTACCCACTGGAACGAATTTGTGAATACTACGAACCTCGACAGTCTTAGAGACGTATTCTCCGTTATCGAAGCACTCGGTGCGCTCTTTTCGGGCTGCTTCGTAAATCTCAACGATCGAATTGACAATTCTCTTTTTCAGCTTGGTGAACGCAATGTCGTTCCAAATGTGGAGCGCAAGCTGTTGGAGAAAAGCACGGTATAATGAACGACTCTCCTGCTCGTATGGTCTTGCTGATGGAAATCACAAATGCTCACCTCTGTGACGGGAAAGACTCCAGGAACTGGCGCCTCGCCAGTCTCGCAGTGAGAGTACCTGATCCAGTATCGGTTCTACATGCGATATGCCGTTAGTCATAGCTCAAAGACTTGGTGCACTAGCTGATTGAAATAATTAACAGCGTTACCAAGTAGCGGAAGAGCTCGGAAATGTAGCTGGTTCCAGTTGTAAACGATTCAAACGATGCGCAATACTCCTTCAGAAATTCCACCTCGCCATCGATTCTCTGCAACTTCTGTTAGTCGCACATCATATACACACAATGATCAGTCTCGAGAGCTTGCAATTCACAGCAGTACGAATGCCGCTAGCATGCGATAAACGAACCTCCAGGATCTTTTCGACGTTTGCCACGAGAAGCCCTCGCAACCGAAAAAACAGCATCTCCGCCTGCGGAGCGCCTGGATTCGTACAGATCTTGTAGATGCTTCTGCTCATACATACACACCAACAGCACGTGTGAAAGTATAAGAACATGCTCACACTTCCACCTGGTTCTGTTCATTCTGTCTCCACGCCGCTGTAGATCTCCCACTTCAACAACACACAGCAGACATGCGATCATACAAACACACGCAAACAAAACAAAAATAAAGCAACGTACGAGTACATCTCGAGCCACTTTTCGTTCGTGAGCGTCTGCGGCACGCCGGACACGAGCGACACTAGCGGCGGCTGCATATCTTCCCACACCTTTTCAAAGTTCACCTGTATAACGACAGCAGCACCCAACACAACAGTCGTACCACCAAAAACTCAGTCAGCAAGCCACAGACACACACCGAGCTAGCCAGAACCACGCCACGGCAGCAGCAGCACCACCACTTATAGCAGACGCATACCGTCGAGGTCTTGAGCAGCGACATGGCGTCTGTCCCCCTTCTGCTCCTCCTCCTCCTTCTGCTTAGACTTGGTGGCTGCGTTGCAGATTAGAAAGTAACTTATGGGGCGGGTGTTGTTGGTTCTCTCAAGCGCCGCTTCAACTCTCAAGGCTATTTACTTCGATCATGCACTCGACCTATCCAAAATATTACTGGAAATAGACACTTCAGCAATTTGCTTTTGACTGCGGTAGCCATAGCAGCACAAATGGACTCATCACTGGTCTGTTGCTGCATTCGCAAGTTTGCGCTAGAGTAACAAGTGACGATGGCGATTGCGGACGACGAGACGGAGCTGGAGCTCGTGGAGCAGGAGCTGGAGAGCGTCGAGCAGGAGATCGCGGTGCTGCTCATGCGCCAGAGCCACCTGCAGGAGCGAAGGCGCGAGTTGCAGCAGGCGCTGGCGCTCGATGGCGACGAAGCTGCCGCTGCGGCGCTCGGAGACGAACCGGTGCAGGACTGGAAAGCAGCGTTCCCATGGACGAGTCATATCCAAGAGTTGCTGAAAGAGCAGGTACATGCGCGCGTGTGTGTGGAGTTGCTCTGTAACGACGACAGTTGTGCTGCTGTTCACTACTTAATATACATGTGTGTTGCTTGTTGCTTGCCAGTTTTACTTGGAGAGTTTCCGGTCGGTGCAAGAAGAAGTGATCAACGCGACGCTGTCAAAGCGCGACACGTTCGTGATCATGCGCTCCGGTGGCGGCAAGAGTCTTTGCTACCAGCTACCTGCACTATTCCACGAGGTAAGCGGTCCACACAGCAGCATCCGCAGCAGTGCGAGTGGAAACGAATGAGCTCTGTACTGACTTGCGCGTAAGAATGCAGGATTCACTGTCGTGATTTCGCCTCTGATATCACTCATTCAAGACCAAGTACGTGACTGAAGCTTTCATTTGACGCCTGCACAGGAATAGCTTTATGTTAATCGATGCATTACCCATTCGTGTGTGTTCGCCTGTCGTTGTAGGCGATGCTGTTCAACAAGATCGCAGGAGATGGCGCAGCTCGCTACATGTGCGGCGACCAATCGCGTGCTGATGCAACTGCGATCCACAGAGAGCTGCTCGACCCGCTGACCAAGCTCAAGATCCTGCTAGTGACGCCAGAGAAGATCATTAAGAGCAAGTTGCTCATGTCGCGGCTGGAAAAGGCGTACCAGAGTGGACGACTACTTCGCTTCGTGATCGATGAAGCCCACTGTTGCAGCCAATGGGGCCACGACTTTCGAAGTGTACGTGCTTTCTGACATGTTAGTGCTCTAATCGCCACCAAAAGTACTGTTTCTAACAGCTGCGTCGTGTAGGATTACTCCAAGCTCGGCATTCTGAAGCGGCAGTTCCCGAGTGTGCCGATTCTGGCTCTCACAGCAACTGCGACGCCTCACCTCGTATCGGACGTCAAATCGATCCTGGAGATCCCACGGTGCGTGTTCTTCCGTACCTCGTTCTTCAGGAAGAACCTATTCTACGAGGTATATCCGATTCTGTTTGGATGTGTCATGTTTGCTGTTGGAGCTGGTGTACAGCTAAACCTCTGAACTGTTTTCATTATTTCATTATACACCAAGGTTATCGAGAAACCAGCACGAGATGAGACGGCGTTAGACAACTTGGTCGCGCTCGTCAAGTCCTTCTCGTCGAACGACACTGGCATCGTGTACTGCCTGACGCGGAAAGAGACCGAGCAGGTTGCCGCCGAGCTCTGCAAACACGGCATCCGTGCTGCGTCTTACCACGCGTACATGGAAGACAAGGAGGAAACGCACCACTCCTGGGTCCACGACCGACTTCAAGTTGTCGTCGCGACCATTGCGTTCGGTCTTGGGATCAACAAGCCCGACGTGCGGTTCGTCATCCACTACACGCTCTCGAAGGTGAGAACTGTGTTTGTTTCTCAATGATTGGCTCCTTGCGCTAGGCAACACACAATCCGATTCATTGACCAATCCTGCTGCTTCTTAGTCCATGGAAGGCTACTACCAAGAGTCTGGACGAGCTGGTCGTGACGGAAGTCCGGCGCGGTGTGTGCTGATGTACAGAGCGTCAGATGTGATCCGCGTCTGCAACATTGTACACGCTGAAACTGGCGGCATGCGGAATCTGCGACTCATGATCGAGTACGGCGAGGACCACGAGCGATGTCGGCACGGGATCATGGCCAAATACTTCGAGTGCGTTCTCCATGTAAACCCTTGTTACGCTCTTTTCGACTAAGTACTACTTTTGCGATGTATTCTGTGCGTAGAGAGGACTTCGACCCCATCGAGATGTGCCAAAAGACCTGCGATAACTGCAAGCAGGACTGCAATGACGTGCTGGAGGTCGACTACTCGGAGCACGCGAAAGCGATGATCAGCATCATCAGTGATGCGAAACGCTTGTAAGTGGGTTGCTGCTCTTCTTTTCTTTCAGATGATGAAGAGCTGATGGTTGTTTCTGTGTACAGGGAGAGACGCGTGACGATGAAACAACTGGTTGACGAGCTTAAGACAAAGAAGATTGCACAAGAATGGGGACATTTGGAGCCTCCACTGGCGATCATCACACGAGATCAATGCGAGCGAATCATCATCAACATGATGATCAAGTGAGTGCAATGTTCCGTCCGTTTTCTCCAGCACTTTGTGAGCTTGAGGTGGTTCTAAAATCTGACCTGTAAAATAATGTTGTGAAACGTGATGGCAGGAACGTGATCCAACCGGAGATCAGCTACACCGCATACAACACGATCTGCTACCTGGTTGTCGGCACTTCACATCGTCACTTGCTGAGCGATCAGCTCCGTGTGCTGATGAAGCCGTCTTCAAAAGGCGACGAAGCGCCACCGCCAAAGCCACCAGCACAGAGGAACACGCAGAGTAAGAAGAAGCGAAGACTTCCAGAGCCAGAGATCATCGACATCAGCGACTAGGAAGGCAGGCGAAGTTGTACGGAATGCAAATTTTGCTCGATAAGTGATCTTTGCCTCAGCCTTTATGCGCGCTTTTGAATTAGGCTCAAACAGCTTTCAGTATCATCATGACGCGCCGGTGTCATCCTCTTCAATCTCGGAATAACGGGGGCACTATTCATGGGATGATGAATCATGCCATGAATAATACCCCTCCTCCGAGTTGAACTTGATGAAAAAGCCAATGCTCAGTCGACAATTTGAGAATTCAGGCGCAAGTGACAGACAAGCAAGCAGCAACAATGGCCGGCGGACGCAAATACGTGATCGGTGGCAACTGGAAATGCGTGCGTGCCATGCATTTCCCTCTCAATATGTGGCCGTGGTGAAATGGCGCGTTGCTGACGCCATTCCCTTCTTTTTTTATGTAGAATGGCACAAAGCAATCTGTGCGCGACTTGATCGACATTCTGAACAAAACCGAGGTGAACGCGTCGCAGGTGGAGGTGATCGTCGCGCCACCGGCGCTGCACCTGCAGCTCACGAAGGAGCTAATCCAGAAGAACATCAGCGTGAGTGCGCAGAACGTGAGCCTGACGGGCTTTGGCGCGTACACTGGCGAGATCGCCGCAGAGCAGCTCCTTGGTATGTTTAACCATCGATTATTGCATTCTTTCCAGCTCGAGAGTAGAATTGCGACTAACACCTATGTGTCTCTCTTTCTCGATTGGCTTTGTGTGGTTTCTACGTAGACTTTGGACTCACGTGGACGCTCACGGGCCACTCGGAGCGCCGCGCGTACTACGGCGAGACTGATGAGATCGTCGCGAAGAAGACCAAGCGCGCGCTTGATCTTGGACTCAAGGTGATCTTCTGCATCGGCGAGACGCTGGAGCAGCGCAAGGCCGGACAAACTCTTGAAGTGCTCAAGCGCCAGACGCAAGCGCTCGCGACCATCATCAGCGAGAAGGACTGGGACCGCGTCGTGATTGCGTACGAGCCAGTGTGGGCGATCGGCACGGGCGTCGTGGCCACGCCAGCGCAGGCTCAGGAGGCACACAAAAACCTCCGCGAGTGGATCGCGGCGCAGGTTTCTGCGGTCGTAGCACCGAAGGTGCGCATCATCTACGGAGGATCGGTGAACGGCGCCAATTGTGCGGAGCTCATCGCGCTCGAAGACGTCGACGGCTTCCTCGTTGGCGGCGCGTCGCTCAAGCCAGAGTTCAACACGATTATCAAGAGCGCGTTGTAAGAAGACGTGAAGAAGAAGCTTTTGTCAACCAAAAGTATGTGGGTTGAGTGGCGCCAGTATTCTTTCTCTGACCAAGTACTTGTACATGTTTGTTTGGCATTTACTTTCCGAATCCATTGTGCGAGGACTCTGCTTGCGTTGAATACACCTTTACAAAGGTGCAAATGCGCGGGTTTGTCAAGGAGAATATATGAAAGCGAGTCTCCATTTAGGAGCAAAGTAACAGCAGCGACAGCAACTACAAATAGACGAGACACAAAGCCAAGAAGCACAGTGGCATGCAGCAACTTCGTGCAGTAGCTATCTATAACCTCCGTTCAACCGTGCGCGATGATCGAGAAGAAATCGAGACAACTCGACAGAGCACATTGGAAGCTTTGAAACTTGCAGTACGCGCAGCACAGGCGTGTGAGATCGAGTAGCTGGACTTGGTGACAGGTAAGCAAGTACATGTGAGCTTAACTTCTGCGTGCTTTCTACAGATCGCAACGTCCGTCATCCATGGAGCCGCCACGAGCCAAGTCGAAGAAAAAAGAAAAGAAAGTGCGCATCAACATGACGCTCTGCAAGTATGAAGTAGTGCGCAAGATCGCGCGCGACCGAGGCTGGCACATGGTCATGGACGAGAACGACAAGGCGGGCATTGCATCCTGTAACATCCACTGGATCGACGTGCCCGATTTCCTCAACACGTTCAAAATCCTGCTGCCGTACCAGAAAGTAAACCATTTCCCAGGTATGTCGAATCTGGCGCGCAAGTCCAAGCTCGCGCGCAACTTTGAGCGCATGAAGAAGCTGTTCCCCGACGAATTCGACTTTTGTCCCAAGACCTGGATCCTGCCCTTTGATTTCCATGATTTCCAGACCTACTTCAACGCGGACGGCGTGAGTCAAAAGACGTTTATCATCAAGCCAGACCACTCTTGCCAAGGAAGAGGTGTATTTCTGACGAAGAACCTGAGCCAGATTAACCGCTCGGACGTGCTCGTGGCACAGCAGTACATCGCGCGACCGTTGCTGATCACCGGCAAGAAGTTTGATCTGCGCATCTACGTGACCGTCACGTCCTGCACCCCGCTGCGTGTGTATCTGTTCAAGGACGGACTCGTGCGCATGTGCACGGCGGACTATGTGACACCGAACGCGGACAACATGGAGCAGCGGTTCATGCATCTGACCAACTACGCTGTGAACAAGCACGCCAACAACTTCGAGGTCAACAAGAACGCGGCTGAGGACGGCAACGGCAGCAAGCGGTCGCTGCGCTGGTTTTTCTCGTGGCTCAAAGAGAGTTACGAAGAGCAGCGCGTAGACGCGCTCTGGGAGAAGATCGGCGACATCTGCCTCAAGTCCATTCTGGCAGTGCAGCCGCTGCTGGCACAGGAATACCGGTCGACGTTTGCGAAGAATTTGAGAAAAACAGTCTGTGTGTCAGCGTCTCCAGGAGGTCCTTCGCCCCAGCAACTTTATGGCCCAGATGCAAATCGACCAGCAACCGCAAACGAGCTGAGCACGAACAGCTCCAATGGTAGTAGCTCTTCTTGTGCTGCATCAGCCTCTCCACCGTCGTCATCATTCTCAATTCTCGGCATGGATGTGCTCGTGGACGAGAGCCTCAAGCCCTGGCTGCTCGAGGTGAACCATTTGCCGAGCTTTGGTTGCGACTCGCCGCTCGACTGGAACATCAAGGAGCGCCTCATCTCTCAGACCTTTGACATCCTCAAAATCTCAGCCGACGATAAGGACCGCTACGACGCTGAGCAAGCACGCTCGACGCAGATGCGGCTGTATGGCGGTACATCACTATCCAGCAACAATGACAACCAGCTTCCAGATATCCATTCAAGTTGTACGACTACCAAGCAGCTGCAGGAGCAGCCCGAGCAGGAGTTCGCTTTGGAGAGCTCGCCAAAGAAGCAGGATCGATTTGGCACAAAAGAATACCGGATTCTCAGCGTCGACGATCTGCGTTTTGCACTCACAGGCTACTACAAGGAGTTCAACCCAGAGCGACTCAAAGACTTGGACAAGATCGCCACCAAGTACGTTGGCATGCAAGAAGAGCTGAACCGAAATCTGCTGCAAAAGTACGGCAAAACCATTAGCGACTTCGCGAGTCCGCTGAGCACAGGAGGACCAGAGACATCGGCGATCCAGCAGGCGCTGGATGAGAACGAGGAGAATCTCGTGGACTACATCCTGCTCTATCCAGCGATGCCTCCAGACCTCATGGCGCACTGCAAGTACAAGAAGATGCTTGACGCGTCGCAGCACCATATGAACGAGCAGCAGATGCGCTTCTCGGCACCGCTGCAGCATCGTAAGGGCAATAACGACGACAGCGGAGGCTTCTCGGGCGGAACCCTTCCGCCACTCCGAGGAGCGCATAGAGCCCCTCCTATTGAGAAGAAGCCTATCGCCGTGCCTGGACCGATGCAAATCGCGGCGGCGCACCGCATGATGATGGGGCACTCGAGTCAGAAGCTCTCAATCAAGCCGCCGACGCCGCCGGAGCAGCTGCCGCGAGCCAAGAAGGAGCAGATCAACTACGGACTTCAGTACCGCGAGCGACTTACCACGCTCAAGCACAAGCCCACGGTCGCGATGTCCCAGATTTCCTTTGGCTGCTTTGACTGAAAAAATCGAGTTACACATCAATGAACACACAGGAGTGCTCAAGATTCATTCGGTTGGTTGCACTTATATTTTACACACTACGTACGTCCACATGCATAACACAACATCGAACATTGCGATGAATGATATACCCCCGCTTGCCCTGGGATGCTTGGCGAAGTTCTTCAGGTTGATAACTGGTAGCGTTGTTCGTCGTTATACGACGGAGCTCCGTCGCGGTGCGTTCTGCTGGCCCTCGATCTCCTCCCACGTGCAGCCCACGACCTTCTGCATTAGCTCGTCCGACCACTTCTTCTCCTCCTGCGGCTCCTCGCGCTCCTTGAACACGATGCTGCACGTCTTGCACACGCGCTTTTTGTCCTCGTTCTTCGCAGCGCTGCCCTTCTTCATGCGGTCCTCAAACGTCTTGGGGAACTTGACGCTCTCCACTGACACGTGCGAGCACTGGCCGCAGCAGATGCGTCCGCAGTGGCGGCAGTGGTGGCGCCGGATGCCGATGTTGAACCGGTTGAACTTGCGCGAGCAGAGCATGCACGTCTTGCGCTCCGCATCCGGCACCCACACGGGAGGGAACGAGATCTTGCTGAACAGGTGGCGCAGTACCTTGCGGTTCACTTTGTCAAACACCATCTTGTCGTTCTCGTCCTTGATGTCCAGGCGCGCACCGTAACGGACGAGCCGGTACGCGATCTCGTACAGCGACATATCCACTGCCTTGTGGATCAGCGTGCTGTTGTCGAGCGGCGCGTTCGAATCCGACTTGTGCTGCAGCAGCATCTCGGTGATGATCGGCTCATCCCGTCGTGCAGTGAGGATGTGCACGCCCAGCGCGGTTTGGTTGCGTGTGTTCACGTGCGTGACTGAGGCGCCTTGCTCCAACAGGAACTTGGTGACTCGGCGCGACTTGGCGGCGGCCAAGTGCAGCGGCGTGTTCTGGCGGTTATCCACGCTGTCCAGCAGCAGCTTGCGGCATTTCTTCTGGCACAGGAGCTTCACGACCGCGAACTGACCAAAGCGCACGGCGATGTGAAGCGCCGTCTGGCCATGGACAGGATCCCGCTGGTCAAAATCCGTGTTCGGGTCCTGGATTGACGCCTTCAGCATCATGAGGTTTCCCGTGCGCGCAGCCTTGAGGAAGTCCGAGAGTCCGTCCTCGGCCACGCGAGCGCCGAAGTGGCTCACGGAACCGCGGCTGCTTGAGAGCAGCTCGGTTGGATCGACTGCGAGAGAGTCGCGCGTCATCAGGTTCTTCTTCATGTCGTGCGTGTTCAGGTCGCTGGGACGGTACCGCATCATGCTCTCCCGGTACCCAGACGCATGCGTCCCGGCGCCGACATCCATCGATTCGCGATGCATGTCAAACGAGAGCGACTCGCGTCCGCCTGCGTGCGAGCCGCGCGGCGACGTGACCGGGTTCGGTGAGCTAAGTGAGGTTCTGGGGCTTTTCTTCTCGAGCGAGAGTCGCTTCACCTCGTGCTTTCCTCGGGAGCTGCGTCTGGGCACCGGGATCTGCATCGACCGACGCTGCTGCACCTTGGGCTGAGGTGGGAAGTAGTCATCTCCGTCCGCGCCATCCGCCTCTTCTTCCGCTTCAATTGGGCTCGCGAGATGCGTTGGCTGTGGAGACGCTGGGTTGCTGGACGCAACCGTGTCGGTCGACGACGTCATCGACGACGCCGAGTGCTTCTTCAGGATGCTCGACGGCAACGCTGGCTGGAGACTTCCACGCGGCGCCGAGTACCACGCCGGGTCGTCCGATGCGTCGTCGTCATCGCCGCTGAAGCGGTTGCCCACGCCGATCGGCGCGCTGAGTCGCACGGACGTATTCTTCACCGTCGGATTCGCGAGCCCTTCGTGGTAGGGTTTGTAGCTGACCGCGAACTCCGGCAGGATGTTGGACACGCGCTGGTCCGCCATACTCACAGTTTCCTCGAGCTGGTCGGTGGTGTACTTGCTGTCTTGCTGGCTGAAAGGCACCGCTGGGCCTTAAGAGCTTGAGCTGCGTGTGTGTGCAAGTGCGAGTGCGCGCGGAATAAGAGGAATGGCGAGTGAGAACACTCAGGCGCGCTCTCTTCTTCCTTCTGTTCCGGTCTGTCTGTCCGTCCGCGCTTTTCCGTGCAAGGTGCAGAAGATGATGATTGATGGTTGATGGGCAAGCGAGCGAGCGACTCAACCCCCACAGTCACTTGCGCTCAGTATATGCCGGAGGGCGGCTACCGTAGCTGGCCCGACGGTACCATTACTCTGCCATGCCGAACTGTCAGGTACCGCAGCTGCTCTCTCTTCAATGTGACTGCGCGCGCCGCCTCTGCATTGCGATGCGGCCGTTGTACTCATCCGTTTCTCCCAACCAGCTGGCTGGCTCGAGTCTCCTGATCACCGAATCTCTTTTGACGTGACTGGCGTTTTCAGCCAATGATATGAATCTATTATGATTTTTAACGAATAAAAAGTGAATCTGTGACGTGTGACTGGACGTGTGTATTCTGTTTGTCTGACTCCTGAAATCTGACTCGATCACATCCGATCTTTTACGGAAACGATACATGCATTTGAGGGGTTAATTTTTTGGACAAGATGACAGGGAAAGCAGGAAAGAGCCACAGTGAAAGGCGGCTGCATTGTAAACAATGGGAGCGGTCTGCCTGCAATGCACTGCTCTATGGGACGGCACAATGCTGTCATTTGTTTCTGCAACTGGCTATTGCCTCTGCAGATCATCGGCGCTGTCGTTCGGTCATGCGTCAACGCTTCTCAAGCACCACATCACACCACACCGGCGCTACAGCGCAGCACAGCACAGCACAGCACAGTACAGGAAGCATTGCCCTACAACAGTCAAAGCTCAGTCCTGGACCAAGTATCCGCATGTAAGGACGAGGACAGGAATTGATTGTGTGGGGCGTAGAGGGCTGGCTGGTGGCGGAATCGTGACACAGGTCACCATTACTAGCCACAAACACAAGTCACCATTACTGCCCTATCGCCCAACGAATTGCAAATTGCCACAGCAAGAGCTCGCCGCCATCGAAGGGTATATGTACCAGTATGCGTAGAGCCCGATTGCTTTTCGTTCTGACTCCATTCATCAAACCTGAAAGAAAGCGGTGGGGAGTACTGTACTGACCCACTCGATCACCTTCTGTATCTGACTGGAAAACAGAGGCTCTTTCGTGGAGAGAAGCGAGTACTGTATCAGCGCCAGTTCGGAACTTCTTGGCCGCTTCATTGAAATCGGAGCTCTGTTCGAATGAACTCGCGACCTCTTGGTGTGTGACTGAGTGTCCACGTGGTATGCGTGTCAATCGCCAATCGCTTTTACCACTGAAGCAAGTGTGTTCGTCTGCTCTGGCTGTTGTTTTACATAACATTAGGATTTTTGGCCGATTATCGAAGCACAACAACGCGTTGGCTGCTACTGTAGTTCTGCACTATTCGTCGTCCTCTTCGTCTTCGTCTTCATCTTCTTCCTGCTCCACCGGCTCCTCGACCACTGGCGCCTGCTTCTTGCCTTCCAAGTGCTCCAGCACCTGGGCCAACTGGAACTTCACCTCCTCGTTCATCTGTTCACAGGTACAGACAACATAGCACACCATAGCACAACAGCCAGTGAGCACCACAATTCGCCAGATATAACAACACATGCAATACACACACGAACACATGCAGCTTGCAACTGCAGCGGCATGAACAGCGTGCAGCAGATGCGCACGCCTGTGCAGCCAGCCAGCAAGTATACGCAGAAGCGCTTCATCATCACGCTACAACAAGAGCACACGCAAACGCACCATGAGGTCGGTGTTCTCCTCCTCCTGCTTGGCGTCCACGAACTTCTTGAGCATCTTCGCGGCGTCCTTCTCGCTGATCGTCTTGGTGCTCAGCACATCCATCCTGCTCTTCTCTTCTTCTTGCTGGTCTTCCTTGATAGTCTATTGAATGGGACTGTTGCGTCCTTTTGCTGGCTCAAATGACTGGCCAGTCGGGTCGGGCTCAGAGTTCCTCAGACAGAATCGTTGGCTCAGAATCAGTACTTCAAAATAGAATATCTGAGTCTGATCGACGCAAAAGATATTCAGCACAAACAGCAATTGAATCAAAAAGCGTCCCGCCAAAATGCTGAATGTGCTGGCGACGTGGCTCGAGCACGAGCGCCAGTGGCCGCAGTGGGCGTCTGCGTCCTGCCTGGCGTTGCTCCTTGTGCTGGTGGCGATGCACGTGCTGGATCGAGCTCTGCTGTCGAAAAAGTGCCGCCCATCGGCATCGGGATCATCGTCGTCAACAGTGAAGGAGCACAAGAGCGATGCCGCATTCCAAAGCTTCAGGCGGCAATACCTGACCGTGTACTTCCTCGTCATGTTCGCCGACTGGCTACAGGGTACACATATGTACAGTCTATATCAGGTGAGGAGCTTTGTGCACTGCTAACTGTATCGTGATGGTTAACGCTGAGCAATGGTCCTGACGAGTGCATGATGGTGCAAACAGAGCTACGGTGTCAATGTGAGCGCGCTCTTCCTCACAGGCTTCCTGTCGTCTGCGATCTTCGGCAACTTCATCGGCCCGATCGTGGATCGCTATGGGAGACGCAACGCCTGTCTTGTCTACTGCGCGCTAGAGGTGCGGCCATTGATGGGTGGTTTCATTTTTAAAATGGTTTACTACATGCAATAGTAGTGCGGGGCTGAGCTGACCGATGTGTCCTCGGTTGTCTGTGTCCATAGATCGTCATCAACTTGCTGGAGAACGTGCCCGACATAACTGTGCTGCTCATTGGCCGAGTGCTGGGCGGAGTGTCCACGTCGTTGCTCTTCTCTGCCTTCGAGAGCTGGATGGTCACGGAGCACCGAGCAAGAGGTCAGTCAGAGTCGCGATGTCTAACAATGGCGAGGTGCTATTACGTTATCTAAGTTTGATGATCTATCAAACATGTATCTTTTTTGTGTCCAGGCTTTGCAGAAGAGCTGATCCCCAAGACGTTTGCGATTGCGTCCGAGGGCAACGGCGTCCTCGCTGTGCTCGCGGGTTTCGCTGCGCAGGCTGCAGCGGACGCGTTCGGTGAGATCGGTCCGTTTCGTCTCGCAGTGGGCGTCACGACATTCGCTGCTGCGTTTGTTTGCTCTTGGGCTGAGAACTACGGGTCACCAGAGGCGAACTCGGCTCCAGCATCTGCGTCCAAGCCCAACTCCACATCCAACGCAGGACCTCGACTGAGCGCTGAGGCCGTCGCGTTGGGCTTGTGCTACTCGCTGTTTGACGGAGCGATGTACGTTTTTGGTACGTAGCCCTCATCCTTTACAGAACCTCGTGGGCTCGTGCCGTCACTGATTCGTTGTATACAGTGTTCTTGTGGTACCCGACGCTGGCAGCCGTGGTGCCCTCGGGGATCCTTCCGAGCGGACTGGTCTTCTCGAGCTTCATGCTCTGCATCGCGATCGGTGGCAAGCTCTTCGACCAAATCGGCAGCAGAATGCGCGAAGAGCTTCTCGCCTGTGTGCTGTGCGCCGTCTCCGTCGCAGCGCTGCTCGTTCCGACCGTCATGAACTCCTTCCAGTGGATCCTCGGCGCATTCTTCGTGTTCGAGGTGAGGGCTATCGTGAGCAACAACTCGGCAAAAAGCTCCAATGTTGAATGGCTAACTCGGTTTTCTTTTCTCTGTGTGGGATTTTTGCCGCGACAGCTAACGATCGGAGCGTTTACACCATGCTGTGGCACGCTCCGAAGCCGCTACTTCCCATCGGAGGGACTCAGCACGACGCTCGGTCTCTTTCGGCTGCCAACGAACCTCCTGGTCGTGCTGGGCACGGGCGGCGCGAACCACCTCACGAGCGACCAACTCTTCCGTGGCTGCGCTGCTGTGCTGATGGTGTCGACTCTGTGTGGTGTGAAGTTGTTGCTGTCGTCGTCACTCAAGGCTTCCGGCAATAGCAAAAAAAGAAACTAGATCGATCGATAGAGACACAGGACGAAAGCCCAACGCTATTCGTGATACTAGCAGCAAAATAATAGACCTGTCATAATTGAGAGATTTACGTGACTTTCTTCTTGACGTAGAGGAAGACCAAGATCAGGAAGAGCTATAGGAGACACAATAGCAAACGCCAGAGTCAAAGACACACGTTAGAACATGTGAACCACACTCTTCCGGATAGAAAACCGCAATGATGATAAGAAATCGAAAAGGGTTTGCATACCACGACCACGATGCCGATGGCGATCGTCATCTTAACGTTCTGCAGCCACAGGTGGCGTCGCAGGCTTCGACTCGTCTGCGCAAACGCCGCAGATTGCGAACTGGTCATATATGCATCAGAAAATTCATGTTAGTTCATTCATTTGCCCGCCCATCAACAGCTTCTTGAGGCAAGATTAAGGAACAAAAATGTACCTGAGCTGCTCGGATTTGTCCACCAAGAGCTCGATCTTGTCTCCGCGCTCGAGCACTTTATCTATTGTGGAGTATCACATAACAAAGCACCAAGATCCCATCAGTTAATCAGTTTTTCTGACAAACAGCAAGAAGGTATCAATCAGTGTCAGCACGTACTGATGTTCTGGTGTACATTGTCCTTGACGCTGTCCAGATCCTTCTTCAGCGCCTGCAGTTTCTCCGAGCCCGCCGCAGATGAGTACGTTTCCTATATAGATAGAAGAGTAGCAGATAATAGCCCGCAAGACAAACACATGAGCTCACTCTACTCTCCAACCGAGCAGTCAACGCATATGCTTCCACGATCGCTCACGTACCATTTGCTTCTTGAGCGTCGGCGCAAAGTCGCGGTTCAGATCCAGCTTGAGCTTCGTGGCTTTGCCTCGGATGCCAAACTCATTGTCAAAGAGGTTGTTGATGTGCCTCAAGAACAGCGCCGCCGAGCTTTTGTAGACAAACAGCATGCACAGCAATTGAGTTCGTCAGTACCATAGCATACACAGTCATGCTTCCACTAGCAACACTGCGAGCATATACACATACACACATGCGCTCACCTCTTGCCGAACGCCTCGTTGGTGACACACACGTACACGACCTCGTCCTCCACGCGGTAGCTGTACGTCTTGCCTTCGTACTCGACCGACTCGACCGATGATTCGTCAAAGTTGAGCTTCTTGAGCAGCTTCTGCGCGATCTCGCTCATCTTCTTGTCGCCGCCGTTGCTGTACTCAGCCAGCGGGCAGTTCTTGTTCGCCACCAGGCAGTAGTAGATCGTCATAGCTCGCGGCTGCGGCTGTGGCTCCTCTGAGTCGCTCGGAGTGTTCCCGTTCTCGTTAAGCGCTTCGGATTCTTCCACGTTGGCGAAGCTTTGGTTTGTGACTTGGGCTTTCGGCCGTTAGCAGCATATTTTCGACAGGAAGAAAACTGTCATAAAAGGGAATGTTGTTGTGACATTATCGACAGTTGTCATCACTGCCAATTTCGACGTTCGCTTTCGACATCTGAGAAGGATGTATCCATCTTGCTTCCTCAGATCGGTTGATATCAGATGAAATAGGTGAGCAAATTATGATGCATGGCTCTTCTCGTATCATATATCTGAAGAGCCCCTGGGGTCTGCATGTGTGCATGCGCATGTGTGTATTGGCAAATGCTCGATTAGACATGCATTTTTAGCTGTTTCTTGGTGCTACTGGAACAGTATGCTACCTGTAGCTGCAACACTGTGGTGCATCGCCGCAGTTCTCTCTGTCGCCTTCTGGTGAGGACAGGGCCACGCATACCAAGTGTTTGGCACTTTTGGACGCGAAACGGCGCGACCTTTGGCTGATAACATGAGCTTTTCCTCTTTACCTCCGCTTTCTTCCTTGTGTATAGAGCGCCAAAAAGATCGATAGATAGACTATCACTTCCAACTGCTTTGATGCGGGTATTGCAGCGACGCGAAGCTCTCTATCAGTCATGAACGTCGATGAGGAGCTCAAGTACTCGTACTCGTCCAAGCCGCGCGCAGTGCAGACCAGTCGGTCCAAGTCGGCAGGGTACGTGAGTAGCTCAAAACGAATGGCAGTCGCTATGATACGCGTCGAACTGATCCCTGTTGTTGATTGCTGCTGCATCACTGTGTATGTAGGAAACTACTCCCGCCGAACATCATGCACGATCCGCGCGTAGTGCGCGGCAGCATATTTGCTGGGGTACGTACGTGCTCCATCACAATACGCTGACATGTAGTGCGCCTTATCCCGCGAAGCTCGTTAAGCATCTGCGTGTGACGTATCTTGACTTGATGCGCTTATGTTTGATATATGCAGCATGTCGCCCAGCCTTCGCCTGGACGCCGCAGCAGTGACGACCGAGAGCGAGCCAAGAAGCGTCGAGGCAGTAGCACTAGCAATAGCAGTTCATCAGGGAAACACAAGGCCAAGAGCATCTACGAAGCGCAGAAAGTCGCCTCCTGCACATGTACGTATGAGGAGACCGTGTGTTCTGGTCCGGCGATTGTGGTCCTTGGGGATTGCTCATTGAGCACCTTGCTTTGTCGCATCTTGAGCGTGTTGTTGTTGCTACTGTAGTTACTCCGTTCTCGCTCGAGGCGAACCTCGTGGAGCAGCTTCCGGCTGTGCCTGAGCGTGAATCCTGCAGCCAGACCGACGCATTCACTGTCCGCGTGAGCTCGAACCAGAAAGGCGTCACGGCGGATGGCAAGTTCCAGCGCCCGAAAGTCGGCGTCGACTCATTCACGCAGGTTCATTACACCCTTATACTCCGCTCTATCTGTATCATTCATGTATGACTGGCCTATTGAGGTTCACACTGTCATTTCTCTTCAGATTGAAGACTCGGACAAGCTCTTCAACTTTGACGTGGAGGTGCGTCCGCTGCTCAACGTACTCGTGAGCAAGACGATCGCGCAGGCGCTTGCCGAGGTCAAGGAGGAGCAGGAGATGCTCAACATCCGCCACGAGCGCGCGACGCTGTTGAGTCTGAAGGACGAGGCCGCGCGCGCCGATCGCGAGCTCGAGGCGAGCGCGAAAGAGGCCCACCACCTGAAAGAAGAGATGAAGCGCGTCAGCGAGCTCAAGCGCCAGCGACGCCACGTGATGACGCAGAAAGTGCTTGCGTGGCAGTTTGCGCATACGCTGCTCGTGCCGCAGGTGGTAGACGCGACCACAAAGGCACTGGAGAAGAACGGTGTTTTCTACAACCCGCTGCATCGCGAGCTCTCGCAGTGGCTCTCAGAGGACGTGTTCCAAGGCGCAGATGCGAAAATTCAGCTGCGCCGACTATCGTCACTGCTTCTTGACGGTACGTATGAGCATTTTTCCACAGTAGGTTGATGATATTGGAGGGGGTCTTGTATGCCAATTCACCCATGCCTGTGCTGTCACTTCATCGCTATGGCTATAGACCTACTCGCGAACAGTATCCGGCGGCAGACCATTCTCTCGCAGCTGCTACACCATGAGAACGAGGCGATGGTGCGTTTGATCCTGCGAGATCCGCTGCCAGGACTGGTTGCTCAACAACAGGGAGAAGCCGAAGAAGGCGTGCAGAGCAATAATCCAATCCAAGTGATCGGACCGATCGCGCTCTCGAGACAAGACAATCTGGACGTGATAGAGCAGAAAATCCAGGTACGAAGGCGACGTTTCTCCTGTCTTGCGGTATGATCTGACGATTACTCTGTTACTTTGTATGATAGGCGTGGATAGCTGAGCACGTTGGCGCGGGCGTCGAGGTCCCCAGCGGTGGCTACCTCTCCGTGCTCAACCTGACCGTAGACAACCTGTAGCCACCAAATCTGTACACACGCGCACGTTTTAGCAACCAATTCCAATAGCATCTATTTCCATTACCAACACCCATCAAAATCAGTGTTTGTCTTGCAACTTGGTTGGTTTGTTTCTGGTGTATTAGTATCTCGTTCAATGCCTTCCCACCATCCCTATCTCTCTCTACAGCAGTGGCCACCTCATCTCACTGGGCTTCGTCTGGTATCTCTTTGTACATCATCCACTCCTTCTGCTCGAGTCGGCCGGACATGAGCTTCAGGATGCGCTCCGGCGCGACGCGGTCCTCGATCTCGTCCTCTTCGTCGCCCTGGAACCGCACGCGGAACGTGCCGTCGTCCTCGTTCTTGAGCATGACCGTGGCTTCGTGGTAGAGCCGAGAGCACTCCTCGCGCACTTTGACGATGTCGCCTTCCTCGATCTCGCTCCAGCACGCGATCCGCTGCACCTCGGCGCGCGGGATATCACGGATGATCTCCGAGTTGGACACCTGCACGCTGCAGAGGTCGTTGTAGACGTCCGCCACGAGCTGACAGATAGGAAGGCAGACGAGATCCCATGAGCGAGAAAGCCATAGTTATGGCTTGATACATGTGTGGAAGACGAGCATACCCCGATCACGCGCTTGGGGTAGTCTACAACTTGGATTGTCACGACGTCGCCTATCACTATCTGCAAACAGCATAGCGTCACAGTGAGATCCTCGCACTCGCACAAAAGAGTAGCACAGAGCATTGCACGATGAGACGCACCTCGCCCGACGCGCTCGTGGATGCGCCTGCTCCCATTTTCCCTGCCGCCTATAGAATACGAAGCAGCGCTATTGGAATCAACCACACAGCAGCGGTAAGAGTTAGTCATCGCATTGCATCACAGCATGCGCCGTCCATTTGTATAGAGAGAAAAGAGACGCACATGTTACTCGTAGCGCTTTCCTAGCTGGTTGCCTCTCGGTTTAGATATTTGTACGCGCGTGCTTGCGTGTGCGGCTTGTGCTGATGAGCTCTTGCAATGGTGATGCTGATGTTAATGCACCATATGCGTCCTCCTATCTTTGAGCTCATGATGCCGTTCTAAGAATGGCTTCCCTCGATCTCGAAACGACTGGAGAGCTGTACCAATTCTGATGGTACACTGATTATATACGTGTACTTAATCTCGAGTAAGTGCGAAGCGTTTTGAAGGGGGACGGTGTGCTTGTTGCACGAATGTGCCCCATCTCATCTTTCGCCTCTCTCTCTTTCGAGATGGGCGACATTTGTGCAACCGCGTCAAAGAGAAAGAAAGGCGATCGATGGAGAGCGCAATAACTCACGCCCCACTAAAGTACGAAAACACACGCTACGCTGCTTTTGCTTTTTGCTTTGGCTGTTTTGGAATTGGCCGCATTTCCCACACAACACCCGCATTTGCCGTGCGAGAAAGAAGCGCCAAGCAGCGAGCAGCTAACAGCAGCAGAAGCGCCTTCGCGGATCCCCCTCGCGCTCTCTCGTTATTGGACGCGTTCAGCCTGCAGCTACTACTGTCGAGTGAGTGCGTGCATCTCTCCGCCCTCTTGTGCTTGCGTGCGTGGAACCGGTCACGGCCTCTTCTTCGTTTTTTTCGGGACTGTCTGTCGTTGACGTCGGTGAGTGAGAGTAAGAGTGCGCGCGCGCGTGTGTGCGGAAGCGAATTCACTCAGACTGTATGAGCGTCGTAGTGCAAGTCGCAATGGGCTCGAGCGGCAACGCGGTGCTGGAGAACTACACGATCGGTGACGTGCTGATCTGCAAGGCGCACCGCGGGAAGCTCCAGGAGATCGCGTACCTCGTCGAGAAGCTCCAGGCGGACGTCAACTACTGCAACCAGGTGTGTGCGACGTGGCTTTTTTGGTTATGCATGCGAATGGAAACAGAGCGCTGACGCATTTCGTGTGTGTGTGTAATGTGGCTGCTCTTATGCAGAATGGCGCCTCTGCTCTTCATGGCGCCGCCGCGTCGGGACAGCTCGAGGTCGTGCAATGGCTGATGAGCCACTCGAACATTGACCGAAGCGTCGCGGACCATGTACGTTTATGTGGCGTCCTCGTGTGCGCATATTACCATGATAGGAGAAGTTTAACCCCGCGTACCATTTTGCAAACCATAGGACGACCAGACGGCACTCCACTATGCTGCGTTCTACGGACATCTCGAAGTCGTGCAATTTCTCGTCGAGCACGGCGTGCCTCTCGATGTGCCCGACAAGGTGCGTCCCAGTCGCTCTTTTGCTAGTTTTTGCATTCTTCTGATCGACATTGTCAGAGCATTGGCTGACGTTCTTCTCTGTTGTCTTCCTCTATAGTTTGGACGCTATGCGCATTGCTCGGCTGCGATTAATGGCCACTTGGACGTCGTGGCGTATCTCTTGGAGGAATGCCCGCACCCGATTGATATCAACGCGATCGACGAGGTGCGTGACATGCTCATTTGTGTAACGTGCATTCCTGTTTATGAGTATAGGGTCTGACGTGAGATTGTGTTTTTGCGTTTTACTCTCGCGAGTGCAGTATGGCGGCACTTGTCTCCACTGGGCGGCGTCGAAAGGCAGGAAAGAAGTGATCCAGTATCTCTGCATGAAGGGCATCGATGTGCACATCACAAGCTACGTACGTATCACCATGTTTCATAGTTGTGCTGTCCTTTGCTTACATACGTTCGTTTGTTACTCATGAGGCTAACTTTGTTCACTGTGGATCGATTTAATTTTTGCTGTACGCAGGACAACAAAACGGCGTATCAGGTCGCGAAGGACAAGCACAAGACGCGCTGTGTCCAGTTTCTCAAGAGCTGGTACGAGACGTCGCAGCGGTTCGTTCATGCCGCCGAAGACGGAGACGACGAAGAAGTTGCCCGCATCATCGCGGAGATCAACAGCGCTTACCCTCTTCGTTACATGCGAGACAAGGTACTATGACTACATTTTTACGGCTTGTGGGGTGCACTGGAACTCATTGTGGGCTGACCTTATCTCTCGTTATCGCTTGATCAGAATGGGAAGAATGCGTTGCATTGGGCGGCTGAATCCGGCCACCTGTCGACTCTGAAGCTCTTGTGCGAACACTTCGCTGTTTGGACCGACGCGGACAAGGTGCGATTGATCGTGTGGTCTTTGAGATGATTATTTATTGGTGTTCGCTCACAATGCGTTGCTACGACTGTGTTTGTTTGCAGTTTGGTCGCAATGCCCTCCATTGTGCTGCGCTTGGCGGGCATCGAGACTGTGCTTTTTGGCTTGTTCGCAAAGCCCGCGACGCCTCTCGGTTCCATTCGTTGACTTTGGTAAGTGTGGACTGGAGAATGTTGTTGCGTTTATCTGAGGGCCAATTATCAACGAGCTGACTCACGAACTGGTGCTTTTGACACAGACAAACAAAACGCCTTCCCGCTGCGCATTTGAAGCTGGTCACAGCGCGCTCGCATCGAGACTTCAGGTGCGGTACTTTAGTGCTGATGATAAAAAATGAACTTCATGCGAGCAAACTGGTTCTAATTTCGATGGCTTGAACAATTTGTAGGCGTGGGAAGAAGGCAACGACGAGTACTCAAACAACGAGGATGACAATCTCCCGCCGTCCGAACCTAGTAGCTACCGCTCAAATGCTGATGATGACGAAAGCCAGTCTAGCTCCATCTCGCGCGCAAGAAGTACATCTCTTTCTCCTGTTGTGTTTATTGCTATTGTGGCACTCACGCGATAGCTAACTTGTGTGTTTGTCTTCCTTCAGACATCGACACGGTCCACAACTGGCTCAAGACGCTGAAAATGGACGAGTACACCAAGAACTTTGAGCGCGATGGCTTTGACACTTTACGCGGCGTCGCTACGATTGACGAAGACGACCTCATCGACATGCGCGTGAAGAAAGGACACCGTCGTGTCGTGCTTTCGCACATCGAAGAGCTCCGCCATCAGCTCGCTTTGTACGACGAATCGCTGAATTCTGCTGGACAAGAGCCGGATTCGTCGCCGACGCTCAACATGCTCCCGGCGATCACGAAACAGTCGTCGAACTCGAGCTTGGCGGCTTCGAGCGGTCCAGGTGGAGACCCACCGATGCCACGACTGGAGCGCCGTGGCTCGCTCACTGGGTTATTACAGGACGCTTGAGTTTTCTGCGTGATTGAAAAAATCAAGGGAGAGAGAGGGTATTGGCTACACGGGAGAACCAAAAAACAAGAAGCACTGGACGGCATGGCAGCAGAGGGAAATCGAAGAAGACGCCTCGACCGACAGACCAACTGGCTGAGGTGTGTATGTGTGTTTGGCATGGTTTATCATTATGTATCTGATCAATGTAGTCAATAGAGAATAGTTTAGCCTGGTCGACCAGATAGGACTTATCTCGTCGACTTGTCAGCGAAAGGGCTGCAGCCAGCCATTGTGCAGTAGGTGTCGGCGAACGTGGTGACGTCACAGCTGAGAAGACAACGAAGAAGAAGACAACGAAAAAGAAGACAAGAGAGAGAGTTTTTGGATAAGCGCAATGAAGAAGAAGAAATAAACAGCGAAAGCACCGATTTGCCCACCCAAAACCAGCTCAAGCAAGCAAGTAAGTGCACGCACCTTCCTCGTCCCTTGAACATACGCTGGTGCATATCTGCTCGAATGCCTTTGGTCGCCATCTCATGGAGCCAGCTATCGAGAGGGAAAGGAACAAAGAGTGAGCAGCAAATGATCAGCACCGGACAAGCACCGTGGGAGTCACAAAAGCGAATGCCATTGTACCCGATGCGTTGGGCTTCCGTGAGAGGCATGGGGTATTTCTCGCTCGGCTTTTTCGTGATCTCCTTCATCTTGGCAGCTGAGCGTCAAATAGAGAAGAAAATACATCAGGCGACCATGATACTTGAGAAATAGCAGATAGATGACAAGCCTATTGTCAGCACTCGATCGCGCTTACCAAGCGCCTTGGTATCTTCATCTTCGTGTACTTTGGCAAAATCTGCAGGGTGGGTGCGCGTCGGCTTTTGTGTGATCGAGCTCACTGAATCAAGCAGTAGCAGCAGCACAACAAAGACGCAATCATCAGGATTATTCGATCGGTGCCGTGCAATTCTATCAAGCAAAAGACGCACGTGTCTTAGGGTTGAGCTGGAACGACGTGAGCGCGCTCTCCATGAGGTACTCGGTCTTGAGCTGCTCACGCCAGATCTGGTTCTTCGCCACCTCATCGATCTTGGACGCCATCGATTCGCGCTTCTTGTCCGACATGGCAAATTAGGATAAAGTGGTCTGCTACTGCTGGTGCGATGAGGAGACTCGGTAAGCGCCCGTCTAAGGGTTTGCTTCTTCTCGTTCACGCGAAGATTGAGAAATGAGTGACTGAAAGTAGCTCATTTTTTTTATTGGAATCGGATCAGAATGGAAGCTGAAGCGATCAAAGTGTGAGAGATGTCACTATTAATACACAATGGAGTTGCTGTCGAATGCTTGGAAAAAAGAAGATATGAGCGGCGTGGCTTGGAGACAGACTACTGAGAGGGAACGGATCTGCCGAGGTATGCTGGGAATCTCATATTTTCTCCATGGCGCCCTTGATCGCCTTGATGAACTCGTCGCGCTGCTGCACTTCATACGAGTTGCGCTTTTCAATCACTTGACCTTCCGCCGACGATTTCCACTTGTAGTACACCGTCACCATCAGCGCGTTTTTCTTGAGGCACGTCATGCGCGCCACGTGTGAAAGCGTGTGGCAGGATTTCACCAGGTACACGTCGTCCATGTTGCGCTCCGCCTTGAGCACCACGAGGTGGTTCTCGGCGATCACTAGGCGCCGAGGAAGCATGCTCACGCGTCCAGGAGTGCCCGAGGCGTCTCCGAGTTTCTTCTTCTTGTACCCCGAGAAGAACGGACTCTCGACGCACGGCAGCATCTGGACGCGACTCACGTGCATACCCTTCTCGAGTGCATTCACGTATCCTTTTTCGACATTGTGGAGTGTGATTGCTGCGGGACTTGCTGCGGGACTTCCAGGGTACAAGTGCGGATCGCTACCATTGCCACTGAAGGATTCGTTGCGTGCCGACGACGAAGACGACGTGCGGCTGCTGCCGCTACCGCCGCCGCCGACAAAGTCGTCTTCTTCGTCGTCGTCATCGATCGTAAACACTTCCTCTTCGGATTTTTGAAACAACATGTTTCTATCACCTGGAGCAGCAGCGGCACTGGCATTGGCACCAGAATGAGAGCCCGTGCGACTAGCAGCTGCACTAGTACCAGCAGAAGCAGTAGTGTTAGTGCCAGCAGCACTTGGTGCTTTCGCTGCTGAGGACGATGCGCTGCCACTAGCCCCACCAAAGGGCACGCGAGTTTTCGCGACAGCCGCCTGCTCTGCCTTCTTCAGCAGATCGAGACTCTCTGAGCCCATCGCCGCCAATGAATTGCGAAGTTTGTTGAAATTTGGCAAACCGCCGGTCATCGAAGGACGATCAGCTGATGCTAATGGAGGAACTCCGCCCTTTGCCTGCTGGTCACCACCATAGCTGTTGCTGCTGTTGGTCTTCTTCATGAGCCACTTTGTGCTGTCCTTAAGTGAGTCTGTAGGATTCATGAACGTCTTGCCAGTGGTTTTGAAAGCGCCAGCAAAGCCGGAAAAGTACGAGCTCCCAGGATTCGAAGCATGCGTGTCGAAGAGCGATTTGGCATCGAGTTCGTTATTCGTAGACGAGGGAGACCTCTGAGCACTTGGCATGTTGGCAGACGAGTTGCCGCGCGAATTGCTGGAGCTTGCAGTGCTGTGACTGAACGATCCCTGCTTCGACTCACCCACCGAGCTCGCTCCTGGAGATCCAAAAGAAGCCGTGGAGCTGGAAGCTACTCCACCATTGTCGCTTGCTGACACTGGCGCAGCCATGCTGCGATGGTGCTGGCAGAAATCGCATTGCGACGCATTGTGGTCGATTAGGTCGTCGACTGTGAACTGCGTCGAGCGAAACAACACGCCGTGGGCGGCAGCGAAGCCTCCGTCCAGAACGCTCACGTAGGGAAAGCCCTGCTTCATGAGAAACAGCAGCGCACTGTTCACGCGCGTGAGGTTCGTCGCGTACATCTCAAAGAAGTTGTCCTTCAGTGTGAAGGGAGAAGGCTGAGTTTGAGTCGAGGCTGAGCTGTGCTGTAGCTGTTGTTGTTGCTCCTGGTGCTGGCGGATCTCATCTGCGATGTAGCCGTATCCGTGACCCATGACGCACATATGCACTTTGCCCTTCATTGGGTTTAGCGTCGCAAGCACTTGTTCAAGAACCTGGCGGTCGGTCACAGCATTGGGGTCGAAATGGAAAGCCGTCGGGATCTGACCATCACGTTGCTCGTCCATCGACCGGCAGTCAATGATGAAGTAGCGGATTCTCTCGTCTGCGGCCGGCGTCTGGAAACTCTGGAAGACTTGTGTGATCACGTCCGACGCAGCGAGGCGCATGGAGATTGCAGTGCTCTCTCCAGCCTCTGAGACATCTTGAACGAGCTGCTTGGCGCTCTGACTCGGGTCTTCCTTGGTAGTCGATCCAGGAGATACAGAACTAGTAACTGCTGCCTTTGAAGACGAGCCCATGAACAAAAGCTTGGTCGGCATGTCGATCATCGCGCTCGAGAGCTCTTTCACGCCAGTCGCGGACGCGGAGATCAGCGACATGCCCAGGTTGCTGGTTGAGTTCTTCTTGGAAAACGTCTCCAATGGGCTCGTAGTTATTGCTGCTGGTTGAGTTGAAGGTGGTGGCGGAGCGTACCCGACTTCACGAAGCTTGCTGCAAAAGCTTGGAGGCGTCGCGTCGATGAGCTTTTGCACTTCCTGGATGAGTTTGTCTCCAGTGTCCTTCAGCCCTTCGACCAGCGTTTGCCCCATGCAGTGGCGCAATTGGTCGCTCTCCATGCGCAACAGCTTCTTTCCAGCGCGGGAGGCAATGAGGTGCACGACGATGAAGCACATGCACGTTGATGCATATTCACGGGAGGCTGAAGTGCCACTAATGCCGCCACCACCGCCGATCAGCAAGCAGCAGTCCCAGACTTTCATGAGGAAATCAAACTCGTGGTAGCTCTCGGATTCAAACATCGACGCGACCCACGAGTCGAGGATCACACCATTCTGGGGACAAGGAGATTTGACGCTCTGAGCTTCAGCGACGCTGAGGTTCCACGTGTGGAAGTGCTGGTCCAGGTGGAATGCGATCTCCGGTACATGGTACAGCAGCAACCACTTGAGCAACGGTCGTCTCGCACTTGCGATCGCGCGGGTCGACAGGTGCTTCGGCAGATGAGGAAGCACGCGATGACAGACCGCGAGCAGGGTTTCCACGAGCTCAAGACGCAACGGATCGTTCCCGCCCGTGGTGATCAGTGGAGCGAACGTGAGCGCCATACCGGACATGTAATTGTCCATCTGCAGCTTCTTGCAGAGGTAGGTCATCAAGATCTCGGCGTTGTCGATGAATAGCAAGCGCGCACCATCTGCAGTGTCCTGCGCCTCTGCAGCTGACGATTGCACCATCTCCAGGTACAGCTTGCTCGAGAAAATGTTCCCGCAGAGCGATTCGATCTCTTTGCGCAGTAGTGCCTGGTTCGCTAGATCCAACGGTGTCGTCTGGAGCGCATACATGGAGATCGACTCTTTCGAATTGGAAGCCTACACAAACACACATAGATTTGACATTGGGTTCAGTCAGGCTAGTTTTCGAAAGCAGTGCAGCAAAGTCAGAGCTTTTTCTTTTACCTGAAGAGCGTGGCGCCACATTGCAAGGCGCGACGCTGCTGGAATGATTCCAGTTTCGCTGTAGTCCTTGTATAGCGCGTCGAAGTCTGAGCAAACACAAAAATCACCACAGTCGGCTTGTCAGTTGTCATCTCCCATTTTAAGGGAAATACCACAGAGAAGAGAAGATGGCTTACCGAGAACAGGCACTCTCTGGAGAGAGCTGCTCTGGCTCTTGATCTGCAACGATGAGTTGCTACTCTCGCGCGAGTTGGACGCCGCTTTCTTCTTGGCGTTCTCGACAATCTTCTCCAGGAAATCGTCGTCATCGTCATCGTCATCAAGTGAGATTTGGTTATTGCCAACGCTTTCTTGAGTCACAGCAGCAGCTGCTGCTGCAGGTGTAACAACATGAATCGGAAGCGCCGGTGGAGCCATCACAGCACTCCCAGCTTTGTTTTCACTGGCGGGAGGAACGAGTGGGTTCTCGGATAGAACAGGCTCCGCAGGAGCACTACGCGGAGTGTCCAGGCTGATGTCATCCATTGCTGCGGATTCTGCGTCTGGTGCGGTATCTAGAGCTGGCGGGGGTGACGAACCAGATGGCGGCGCTTCCGCTCCGTCGTCTAGCCAGGACAGGAAATCATCCTGTTCGGTACCCCCGATTTGCTCCCAAAGCGGCTTTGCTGACGAAGGTACTGAAGATGGTGCTGCTACCATTGTTGCAGCAGGTGCTGGCGCTACCACCATTTTGGAAACGGGGGCTGAAGACGGCAGCTCCTGCTGCTGAGCTATCGCATCATGATCGGAACCAGGTCCAGCTGTTGATTTGTCCACCTCTTGAGGCTTGAAAGCGCTGGAGCTGCTGGTACTGGTAGCTGTCGAGTCGCCAAAGATGCTCGCCTCGTCGAAGTCTGAGGGTAACGTGGCGCTGAAATGCTCATCCTCCTTGAGGTCACCAAAGATGTCATCAAAGTCGGACGCCATCACCAACTGCTGCTATTTGGCTCTCTTTGCTTTTGTCTCTTGTAGCTCTCGCTTCTCGTTTCTTCTGCTGTGATGGTGGTGATGCTCGAGCTTTTTCCGCAGTCGCTCGGGCGGTTGCACACTCTCCGTTATTTGTGGGGAGAGTCGCAAATGCAAGATGAGAAAGCTTGAGAATTCGGAAACCGCTCTGCGCTGGCAGCTTTGGTTTGCACCCGCCGCTTCAGACTGGTGTCATCTGATTCTCGATCTGTCACAACAAAGAGAGAGCTGGTGGCCAACGAATGAATAAGCAAGCAAACCTCAAGATGGCGGTGGTGGGCTGTGGTCGGAAGGCAAACATTTCATCAGTTCATTTTTTTTTAATAAAGGAAACAAATCACGTCGACAGCAGGGGATGGAAAGCGACAGAGCGCTGCATACTCACAAGGAGGGGGATAAATCTACAGGTTTGGTGTCTTGTGAAAGGAGACTCCTCTGGGGAGGCTGGTTGGAAACGATGGAGGGCAAAAGAATCCGTCCGTCCGTCCGATCTCTCTTCATCACAAACGCCCGCTTCTCTTCTTCCGTTGAAACTCAGAGTTTGAATTGGACTTGCTCGTCCTTCATCTTGAACACACCACGAGCAACCCCTCGGAGAGGATCTTCTTCTTAAGATCCTCAGACAACTTCTGGAAGGTGAACCGGCGGTACCGCGTTCATTGCTGCTGCTGCGAACGACTGGTTGTACGCATTCACTTCCGCCTGGTGCGAATACGCGTGCCGGATCGCGATTATCCACATGATGATGAGCATGATCGTCTGGAAAATGTTGGCGGAGACAATGTCGTCCTTAGAAGGCGCCTGTGCGCCATAGGCAAACCGAATGCGCTCGTTCGGAATGTCCGAGTTCGAGATCTGGATCGTGATGTAGATTTGCTCGGTAATCGTTAGAATCGCGAGCCACACGACGCCGCGGCAGAAAAACCGAATCGGACGAATGTCAGTGTCGTGTGCGGCTTTGAAGCCAACACCGCCAACGTACACGCCAAATGCATGGATCAAAAGCTCTACGACACCGGCGACTGGATCTTGGTGGTAGTACTCTGGGTAGTCGTACATGCGCTCGCGCTGGTCCTCTCGCTCAGCTGCAGTCTCTGTCCCAGCTCCTCCTTCGTTCTGCTGTTGGCTGCGCAGTTGCTGATCGTTTGCGAGTAGCGCAAACTGACCCATCACTTTCATCGTGTAGATGATCAGCAAGAACGAGCTCCAGAGCTTCACACGGCGCGCGCAGTTGCCGAGTGGGGAGTCGAGCATCAGCGGATCCACGCGGCGCGCCGAGTCGGAAGGGAAAACTGCCGACGAGACGATGTCGTTCGAGATGTGCACGATTGTCATGCCTGAGCCATCGTCCAAGCGAATGCCATTGCCACTTGACGAACCGCTCGATGTCACCTCTGCGTTCGCGACCTCCGAGTCGGGTGTCTGGTTCATGCGCACAAACAGGTGGATCGTGTGGCCATCTTCCACTTTGTATTCCGCGAGACAGGACTCGTCCTCCAGCACCCGACCGCGGTAGATCAGTCGCTGCGCGGGAATGGGCACTTCTGTGCTCTCTAACACTTTCTGCTTCATGAGCGACACGCGCCAGTCGAGGCGGCACGGGATGTTGAAAAACTTGCCGTTCAGGTCGAGAATGCGCACTTGGATCGCGTCCGGGCCGAGGTCTTCAACCGCGGCATCCGCAGTCGTCCCTGCACTTTCCTCTGGACTCTCGCTCTTCTGCTCCAAAGTGCTCTCATCTAAAAAAGCACAACAACATCCATAATAATGTCCCTCGGTCAGCAAATGGTCCTACAAATACGCAGTATCGATAGATATCCACGCATACAAACGCATCATATGAACAAAACATACCGCTAACAGTGATCACCACGACCTCTTCCTCCTGATTATCGCCGCTCTCTGAGGATGCTTGAGTCACCTTCTTCTTCTTCCCGTCTTCCTGCGCGTGCACCTTCTGGGTCTGCTGCTCACCATTACGATCAGCTAAAGTCGAAGCAGCAACAGCATCGCCACTACCACGTTGTCCTTTATCCGCTGCGTTACTCGCAGCACTTGAACTTGCCGGTGGGCTGGTTACGACGGTCGTTGATGCTGCTACTACTGCTGCTGGTGTTGTTGTACTTGAAGGAGCGAGAGGGGACGTCACGGCCTCCTCCGTGCCCAGACTCTCGCGGTCCTCGTGGTCGTCATCGGCGCCGTTCGCCGGCAGCGCCTCGTAGCGTCGGCCGCGGCGTCCGTTGTCGCTGTCGGGAGGCGATCCGCCCAAGAAACGACCCATTGCTGCTCTGCTGCTTTGCTTCCTGACTATCGCCTGCTCTCGCTCGCTCTCTCGTTTTCCTCAAGTGACGCGGACAGGATGCGAGCGAAGTGAACTGGGATTTTTTTGAGTAACCATTTGTGTAACCACCACCTTCGTGTCACATGTTGGCGATTACGTTGCGGTTACGGATTACTCCAAAAACCGTCGAATAACTGCATCAATATACCACCATGGTGGTGAATTTAAAAACGTACAGTATCGAAGCTTTTGTGTGTAAAGTCATAATGTCCACAACTTTTATATAACCACCCATGAGTGTCCATTATCAATACACAGCAATTATTTGATAAAAGTAACCTCGATACATATTGAGGTTAAATTATATCTTAGGTGGCAGTAAAGTGACCCGTCATTAAACCAAAAATTGAGCTGTAAAAGTATCATTCGTTGAAAATGGTGTCAGCGTTCTTGTTTTGGCCAATAGGAGGGGTCAGCAAAAAAATACTCGCCACTTTGCATGGCGGACAATAGAATCCAGCCGAACCAGCGCCAGCATGAAGAAGAAGAGCGCGCGCGTCGCCACGCAGTTCGGCCGCGCGGCGCAGGACACCAAGCAGCAGAGCAAGAACAAGAACAAGAACAAGAAAAGCCACAAATCGGCGCTCGAGCGGCCCTGGTCTACGCTGCAGTTCGAGGAGCTGACGAAGGAAGAGCGCGACATTGTGCTCGACCGCATCCAGAAAGAGATCGTCGACGTGATCGCCACTAGCAGTAGCAATAGCACAAAAGGAGCAGATGCGACTACAATTGCACCAGCACGACATGCTTTCCAGTCATTCATCGCGCGTGGCGTGAACGAGGTCGCACGTCTGGTCGCCAAAAGAGAGCTCCGTGTGGTCGTGTTCGCGAACAACCCCGAGTCGCTCGCGTTCGCGCACATCCCGCTGCTCTGCCGCCTGCACAGCGTGCCGATCTGCGTGCTACACCTCTCATCCAAGACGTTCGGCAAGATGTTTGGGCTCAACAGCCTGGTCGTGCTTGGCATCAAGAGGCTCCCTCATGTTGTTAGCAGTGACAAAACGGAGGATGTCGCAGTCGACACAAGCGCAGAAGCCACAGAAGAGAGCGCAGAAAGCATCGAAATGCCCCTGGCAGCAGCGACAACTGGGCTTTCGGACCTGGAGAGCAGTCGGTTGAAGAGTATCACTGAGTTCTTAATATCGAAAGCCAGCAAGAAGAGCCGCACTCTGTAAATCCATTTATGCTCTCTCTCAATACAATTAGTCACTGTATCCATTCGCAGATTGCTGGCACCACTTCGAGCCATCCAAAGTAAATGTGTCAATTATGTGGACCACCGTATTTCCATATTTGCCCATAAAAAAATGCTGCCATCATCAGTCACAATTCAAGTCAAAAAGCGTCACTGAGCGATAACAAAATGGCTGCTGCGTCACTACGCAAGGTGCTGGTGGTCGTGGGCACGACGGGTGCCGGCAAGACGAAGCTCTCCATCGACTTAGCCAAGGCTGTGGGCGGCGAGATCATCAACTCGGACGCCATGCAGGTGCGTTCATTAACATTTTATTAGGCAGTCTCTCGGACTTGCCAATATGGCTAGCAAGCGCTCACGATTGGTCTCTCTGTAGATGTACCGCGGACTGGATATCGCGACCGCGAAGATCACCGAGCAGGAGAAAGAGGGCGTGCCGCACCACCTCTTTGACGTCGTGGATCCGTCGAGCCGCTGCGACGTGCTCGCGTTCAAGAAGCTGGCGCTGCGCACGATCGAGGATGTGCTGGCGCGCGGCAAAGTGCCGATTATCGTCGGCGGCACCATGTACTACACGCAGTCGATCCTTTGGAAGTCGCAGCTGCTGGATGACGTGGATGTTGACGCGGCGGCAGCGTCAGCGCCCGCCAGTGACACTGGCATTAATGGTAGTGAAGCGCAAGAAGTGGACCACCGAACGCCCGAGCAGCTCTTCGCCAAGCTCCGCGAGGTGGACCCCGTGATGGCGTCGCGCTTGCACGTCAACAATGTCCGCAAGGTGCAGCGTAGTCTTCAGGTGTTCCAGCAGACGGGCATCCCACACAGCGAGCACATTGCGCGCCAAGAAAAAGAAACCCTGAACCTTGAAAAGTACTTTGACGCGTGCGCGTTTTGGGTACACTGCAACAAGCAGACGCTCGCTGCGCGGCTCGCGAAGCGCGTCGACACCATGATCAGCTCAGGCTTGGCAGATGAGATCAAGACGCTGCGAGCCCACGTGAAGGCGAACCCGCCGCGCTTGAACCCAAATGCGAGTGCCAACGACGAGGACAACGAGCCGGAGAACTCGGTCGGCATCCTCCAAGCGATCGGCTATAAGGAGTTCCAACCATACTTTGACGCCTTAGAAGCCCAGCAAGCCGCATCGTCCACTGGTACTGAACATCCTGACGATGCAACTGACTCTACTACTGACCTCAAGTGCATCTTTGACGAGTGCGTCGAGCAGCTCAATGTCGCCACGCGGCAGTACGCGCGCCGCCAGTTGTCCTGGATCCGCAACCGATTTGTGACGCGCAACATCCCCGTGTACCAGGTGGACAGTAGCGACGTCTCACAATGGGACGCGCTCGTGGGCGGGCCGGCGGTGCACATCGCGCAGGCTTTTCTCACGAATGATGTCATCAGTGACTCCTACAAGTCCATACAGGAAGCGCAACCGGAGGCCGCGAAAGAACTCTCGTTAGCGGAGAAGTATGCAGAGAACATCTGCGAGATCTGCGGCGGACGCAAGTTCACGGGCGCGAAGCAGTGGGTGTCCCACTTGACGTCGAAAGGCCACAAGTTCCACCTGAAGCGCGTGGAGATTGAGAAGAACGGCGGCGGAAAAGTCCAGTATTTGCGCAGCAAACAGACGCGAGCCATGCAATCTGAGGCGGATAATAAATTAGAGGAAGGCGAGCCAAATTGCGACGAGGCCGCGCTGAAGCGAGCCAAAGTATCCGATGGCTCAGCTGATGGGGAACCCTCTTCAACGACATCACCAGTGTGAGAGCAATTGAAGCAGAATGGCAGAATGGCCCCATTATCAGTGTGATATCTATTCTGTCCACCGTATTCTTGTTACACCCTATCTACCACGCATTTGTCTAGACCCGCGCAAGCTTGAGGCACCAGTTTGAGCGGCTGTACTGGCACTCGAGCACCTGGAGCCCCGGCACTTGGCACACGAGCTCCTCGAGCTCACCCTCGCGGTACACGTGGCAGTAGCGCTGGTAGACCACCCACTTCTTCTCGCGGTCCTGCTTGGCGTGCTTGGCGAGCAGCGACGGCACTTGTTGGTCCGTGTCATCGTTGTTGTTGCTGTCACTGGTACTGCTGGGGATCGATTGTGCTGGCGGCACGTACTTCTCCTGGAGCTTCCACTCGACCAGCACGTCCTGCTGCACGAACTGGCGCTTGGAGCGCTCGTCCTGCTCGAACGCCCACGCCACAATGTAAATGAGCCCGCCGACCTTCACTATTCGCGCCAGCTCACTGTGAGGTACCAGCACACAAGCACACAAGCAGCATGTAATGCCAGTTAGCGTGATGAACGACACCATCATGGGGGCTAACGCATTGGGCAGGCTCAATGTTGGGTTGATCATTGCATGAGAAGAGTGTACCTGATGAGAGCAACGCGGCGCTCGGGCGTCGAGATGTGGTGCAGCACTGCAATGGAGATCGCGGCGTCGAACGCGCTTGTGCGCAGCGGCGCCTGGAGCGCGTCACAGCCAAAGAGGTTGTAGTTCCTGTTCGCCATTCAGTCCATACAACGGGTCAGCCCAGTGACCATTCCGTGCATTGCACGCACAACCTCACAGTACTGCACGGTGCTGCAACAACTTACTTGCCCTCGGTCGAGCACGTGAGCAGCGGGATGCTGCGGTCCGCGCCGATCATGCACACGCGCGGGTTCACGCCCAGGTACTTGCCGTTGCCGCAGCCGATGTCCGCCACCAGCGCGGCTGGCGGGAGCGCGTCCAGAAAGTCCGTGACGAGCGGCCACGGGTGGTGGCGCGTGTGGTTGAAGTGCGGCGCGATGCTGTCGTAGACTTTGTGCACGTGCTCGCTCTCGAGCTCCGCGGGGTTGAGCACCAGCAGCGCCGCATCCGCGTCCGCTGCAGCAGCGTCAGGCTTTGCTGGCGTTGGAGCCATTTTCTCAATACTGTGTGGCCATTTGGGTTGGTGAAGGCGACTGTTGTGTTATTATACAATAAAATGTGTTTTTTTTACAAAAAATATTTTATTGATGCTAATCAAAAGTGGGTTCAATCATCATCGATTATCTGTGACGTGTGACGAGGATGACGGTGGACGCGATGAAGGGCCACCGGGCAGCTCGCGGAGCTCGCTCTTGGAGATACGCACCACCTGCGCGCCCTCAGCTGACGATCGCGCTTTCGACGACCGCAGGTAGATCTACACACAATAGCTCTTTGGTATTAGTTTTCGTCATTCGTGGTCGTTGGCGTTGAGCCTAAAGTAGGGAACACATATGCAGGTTCATACCTTTGCAGTCGCGAGATCTTTCATGAGCGTGTTGTTGGCTTCTTCCAGTTGTTGGATGCGCCGTTTTAACTGATGGGAATCTTCGCGACCGACCTCTCTGTCCTCTTCGTCGTCGTCGCCGTCGTCGTTCTGGTTGCACTTGGCGGAGTCGCGGATGAGCTGCTGCAACTGCGCCTGCATCTGCTTCGCCTTGGACTTGTAGAACACCAAGTGCTTCTCAAGGTCCGTGATGTACTCGTCTTTCTTCTGGCAACTCACGATCAGTTTCTTCCACTCGTCGTCTCGAATTGCTGGATCGATCTCTACTTGCTGAGGCTGCAGCTTCTGTTGCTGCTGTTGCTTCTGCTGGCTCGCCAAGTCGGAGATTTGTTGCTGCAGTTGGTTTGTCAGCAGCTCGCTCTCTTGGCGCTGAAGCTCTACTCTTCGGTCGAATTCTCTTCTTGCAGCAGACAACCCGCTCTCAAGCTGATGGACGACAGTGTCGCGCTCTTCGACCAGGCTTTGCAGCTCCGTCACTTTATTCAACAGCTCCTGCTCACGCCCACGAAGTCTACTTACATCTTCGAGGGTCTTCTTGACAAACTCGACTGCGCCCAGCTGGTTGTTTCCTGGTCGCAGTCGCTGCACGATCGCGTTCGCAAGCCCGTCGATAGGCGACACGTCGTCCGCCTTCGACTTAGTCTTGATCGCGTGCAGGTCCTCACGCGCGATGGCGAGTTCTGAATCCTGGAAGGCGATGTGGGAGTTCAGGTCCTCGATCAGCTCGACGAGGTCCGCTAGCTCCTGCTGGGTGTCGCTGTCCAGGAACTCATCCGCTTCTTCCTGTTTGCGCAACCCTCGTAGCTTGCGCTCGGCGCGCTCCTTGAGCTTCTTCAGCCGCTCGAGTTCCTCTAGAGTGCGATTCTCCACCTGCATCTTCTCATTGATCAGCCGGATCGACTTAGACACGTCTGAGATGCTCTCGCGGACCGAAAGGCTCTGACGCATCTTCTGCATCTCGAGCGCGTTGATGCGCTTCACCGCCTCGTCCTTGCTCTGCTCGGCGTCTTTCTTCTCCCGGATGATGCACAGTACCTGGCGGCGCGCGTCATTGTACTCGATCAGCTGCGAGATGCACTCTTCAAACACAGAGACCAGGCTCTTCGAGTCACTCTGGGTTTTCGACGTCAGTGGACGCCCTGATGACTTGGAGACGTGGTGCTTCGCATCCGCTGGTGATTGTTGCTCGTTATGATGGGACTCAGGCTCCTCAATCTCCAGAACCAGTCCCTTGGCTCGGTGCGGGTGCCGCACATTGCTACTATCACTGTTACTGCGGAAGACACTCTTCGCGTCCGCATCGGCAGAGGACGGCTGAGCGCTGCTCTTTTCCTCGATGAGCGTGTCCTCGAGAGCCTGCTTCTCCTTGCGCAGCGAATCGATCGTCTGTTCCGCCTCGTTGATCTGGCGCTCGTAGTTCTGGCGATCGAGCTGCCAGCGGCGACCTGACTCCTCTCGACTGTGCTGTAGCTCGCCCTACAAATTGTAACAAGCACGTGCGAAGTTAGCATAGAAGAACCAACACAAGCGCAATGGTGATACCAATACAATAGGTTCATGTGCAGTACGTTTTGCTGTTGGAGCTCCTCGATCTTGGATCGTAATGATGCAATCGTCTTCTCAAGTTTCGCGAGCGTATCGCTCTTGCTCATACCGCTGCTGCTCGTGAGCTCCAAGCGACTGGCGCTCCGCGCGGTTGTCGGCTTCCCGCCAGCAGTGGTCGGGATTCCGCTTCTGGACTTGGAGATCCCTTCCCTCTCCCGGCTGCCGCTGCTCGTCGTGCTCTTCTCGTCGTCGTCGCCGTTCCCGATTAGTACGCTGTCCTCTTCGCCGTCGTAGTTTGTCGCAGCAGTGCCGCCACGTTTCATGAACAGCCCGCGCGACGACGTGGCTTTCGCGCCACGTCGTTCGCTGCTAGAGACGCTGCTGCTCGCAGTGCTGCTCGCCGTTCGCGCGGTGGGAGCGCGTTCGTTGTCAGTTTCACCATCATCGTCCGTTTCATCATGAGGCTTGCTCTCAGCGATGCCCGAGGGCGACGACAGCGAAGAAGTCAACATGGCGGAGCCGCCACCGCCGTTACCACCACCACCGCTGGCACTTGGCACCCCGACGTTCGACCAGAGCTGGCCACCGCGTTCGAGCTGCTGGACTTTCTCAATGAGCTTTTCGTTCTTGCTCTTGGCATCCAGCAGCAGCGCGTGCAGCTTTCGGATCTCGGCATTCTTCATCTCGAAGATCTGCTCGTCGCGCGCGAGGTCGCTCCTGGCGTCTTTGAGCTCCTTGGCCATCTTCCGCAGCCTCTCGTCGTCGATTTCACTGGTGGAGAGCGAGTCAGAGCCAATACTACTGTTCCCCGCTTCATCGCCTGTATCCTGCTCTGGGCTGCTACTGCTGCTGTCCTTGCTGCTCGCATCAATACCAAAGTTGCAGGCGTTGGCGCTCTGAATTACCGCATTCAGACGCTTGACGACTTCGTTGAGCTGCTGCTGCGCGGGTCGGCCCAGTGTCTTCACCTCTCGCTCCATCGCGATGAGCGACGTGATCGCCTCGAGTGATAGTGCGCGCATGGACTCGACAGTCTCCACTGTGAGTCTGACTTTGCGGTTCGCAGCACCGAGTTGTTGCTCGAGATTCGTCACTTTGCCTTCCCGAGGCGATGGCGAAGGCAGATGCTGTTGCTTTGTACCTGGCTGACTGGATAGAGGAGACGACGAAGAGGAAGAACTCGGTCGCGAGACGCTCGTCTGCTGCAGCTTGGTCTGCAGACTCGCAATCTCTTCTTTCATGCGCGCGATCTCCTCCTCGCTCTCCTGCTGCTGCTTGGCTCCGATCTCCGCCTGCTGGTTCACGATCGGTCGGTTGCGGATGTTCTTGGCACGGTTTGCGTATTTCAACGTGTTGAGCGTCTCCTCAAAGTTGATCGTCGCGGGGCTCACGCACGCGATCATGAGCGTCTTGGAGTTGCCGCCGAGCGAGTCCTGCAGCAGTCGCGTGAGCTTCGAGTCTCGGTAGGGCACGTGCACGCCGCCGTTGCCGTTGCCAATCATAGTCGCGTTGCGCCGCTTCTCGTCGCTGAGCGCGCTGATCACGTTGCCGAGAGCCAAGAGCCCTTGGTTGATGCTCACGGACTCCTTGAACCGGCCCGCGACTGCACCTGTGCGCTTGGCGCGCTCCGAGCCCGCGAGGTCGACTAAATGAAACTTAGCCTTGCGGCACTGACCACTCGCGAGGTCCCGCTGGTGCATGATGAGGCTAAAGATCGCGTGCGAGCGACTCGACTGCTCATTCATGAGAGTGCTGCCGGTCGCGCGCGACGCACTGCCGATGACCAAGTACCGGAACACGGCCTCTTTCGTCCGTGCCACCTCGGACTTGACGCCGGCGATCACGATGTTGCCCTCGGCGTCTTCGCGGATGTTGAGTTGCTTGGAGGGTATGTCCGGGTGCAGCAGGTCGCGGAGCTCCTCGTTGTAGATCTCGATGTACTCGACACGAAGATTGAACTCGACGCGGTGCTGGTTCTCCGACATGTGCGCGAAGATTGCCTTGATCACGCGCGGGATGATGCCCTGAACGTCCTCATTCTTGTCGCCCTTGGCGTCAAAGCCTGTGCCGGACATGGTGTGTGTCTTGCCCGTGCCCGTCTGGCCGTACGCGAGGATCGTGGCGTTGTAGCCCTCGACAAAGCCGTTCACGAGCGGCGCCACGCACTGGTGATACGTGTCCTACAAGTAAGTGTCAACCAGCAAATTCATTTAGTGTCAAAGCGGATTCGCAACGTCGATTATCTTGATGTCAAGTTGGACGTACCCTCTGGGAGCTCGTGACGCCCAACACGTTGTCGAACGTGAACGCGCGGTCCTTGCCCACGATGAGCTGCTGGGGACCCTGTGAGCTGGTAGAAGAAGAAGCTGAGGATGCGGAAGAGACCAGGCCGTCCAGTGGCGACGACGCGATGCGGATGCAGCTCTTAGTCTGCTCCGTCTTCTCCTTGGAGCTCAGCGGCCGGATGCGCACGCACACCTGCACTGAGTCCATGTCTTCTGGGCGGAGCTCTCTGCGGCTACTGCTGGTACCACTACTGCTGGTGCTGGCCATGTCCGTGGGTATGCAGCTGCTAGTTAGTACGCGACTCTGATCACAAGTCCAACGCGTAAGCACGAGCCTGACGGTCGTGGGATGTTTCATTTGCCAGTGAGTCCCCTCATGCACACACATGTTGTGCGTCGTTTCAAGATTGTGTGGCTGTTGGTATAATTATGTCGCTCTTGGTGGTTGCAGAGTGATGGTCAAATGTAGCCATTTTGGTATTTTCGCTGTGGTATTTGTGCTTGA